>LZPO01027417.1:323072-355686 GCA_001675575.1 Neotoma lepida | reverse complement strand
CTGAGCCACACCCCCAGCCCCTCACTGGGGGATTCTAGGCAGGGGCTCTTATCACTGAGCAACGCCTCCAGCCCCTCACTGGGGAATTCTAGGTAAGGACTCCACCCCAGAGCCATGCCCTCCAGCCTAACTCCACTGTTCTTTGTGTACATGTTCTGTGCAGCGANCAAAGCTGGACCTTGGGTGTCTGCCTGTATTGAGCTCTGCCCTCCTGCCTTAAGACTGGGTCTCTCACAGGATAGAAGCTTGCCTTTTCTGTCAGAAGGCTCCCAGGAGCCTCCTGTCTCCACCCATGGGGTTATAGGTATATGCAGCCAGGACTCTCATGCTTACAGAACACGTTCTTTTCCCATTGAGCTAGTTCTCCAAGCCCCAATTTTATTACCTTTTTAAAGGCTTGTTACTAATTGTCAAATATAGAGCAATGCATAAAATACAATTATCTGAACCAGGCATCGTAAGGTGGCCCTACGCGCTCGGGCCAAAGACAGCAGACACAGCACCCTGGAGCCCACCCATCTCCCCTGGGATCATGCCCTTCGTGGGGTCTCCCCAGCCCTTGGTAGCCACAGTGTGTTTGTTCTTCAAGATTTGCCACTCTTGAATCATAGCGCCATCTTGGCTGCCTTCAGACTCACACATGGAATCTTCCAGTGACTTTCGTCTTTGTACCTCACTTCTTCCCTCCAGCTCTGTGAGATAGGTCTGCTTGACTATACTTTGATACTTCCTCCATCTGATTGCTGTATCACATCTGTTTCTAAGTCCCCTGTTGTGCTGGTGTGTGTGTGTGTGTGTGTGTGTGTGTGTGTGTGTGTGTGTGTGCGCCTTCTTCCCAGGGTCTCCCGTGTCCCTTGCCATGCATGCCTTTTCCCACAGGCCACTCCCAGGAGCAGAGGGCAGGGTGTCCTCACTATCAGGAGACAAGTTGATAGTGGTGAGAGTTTGCCTTGCTCATGTTGCCCAGTCCACCTCCTCGGGCCCTNGACAGCGATGGTACTGTCAGATTTTCTGGTTGACCTGGGACCAGTTTTGTTTTATTTATGTATTAGTTTGTGTGTTTTGAAACAGGGTCTGACACTGTAGCCCAGACTGGCCTCAAACTCATGGCAATTTTCCTGTCTCAGCCTCCAAAAATCTGGGACAGCACTTGTTCACCTGTGTTTCTGTAAATTCCAATTCTTATGCCCTCGAGGAATAAGAGATAAGGCCTGTGCNAGGGGCCCTAGATGTTAGCCCCAGGGGGCCCAAAAGTCAAGCATCCCATGCTAGGCTCAGTCTAGCTTAGGGACACAAACCTTGACCAAAGAATGACACTGTAACAAGTAACTGGAAGCAGGCTGTACCGTTGAACCTGCTTTTTCCTGAGGGCAGGTCTGAGTCATGGTCTCCCTTGACTCNCACACCTTGGTCTAGTCCTCAGCTTCCTCCCTCTTCTCCCTGGGCTGCCAGGGTTGTCTCCTTTCCCAGTGTAACCTGGCGCCTGACACATTTCTTTCTTGTTCAAGCTGCCCTTGCCTTCCTCCCAGCCCGTGCCACAGTCCCTTCTCCCCACAGTCCCCTTGGTCTGTCTCAGCACAGCCAGAAGCCCTGTTGAAGACCCTCGCTGTGGCTCCAGTCTCCTTGCAAGGCCCTTGGACACTGAGCGCTCACCTCAGGCCACTCGTCTTTCTTTACTCTTCCCTCCCAAAGGGTTCCTGGAGCATTCCAGGCTAAGTCCTACCTTAGAGCCTTTGTTGTAACTGCTCTGAGAGCCCTGGCCATCTTGTCTCCACTGACTACTACCCTCTTTGGGAGACTNCTGACTCCAAAGTCTACGATGGAGCCCCCCNACACAGCTGGCAGCTGCATGCTTGTCTCTGTACTATCACCATGGTTGCTTAGATCCCATTGTGACCTGGTCCCTGGTGGTTTATGGTGCATCCCCGCCATAGCCAGCTTCACACCTGTAGGCTGAGGTAGAAGAGCAGTGCCGTCACCTTGTTCCTTGCTCTGTTCTTGTTGGTTTGTATACAGTGGTTGTGAATGTTGGTGGACTGACAGAGTCATTGCCAGAGTGGGTACTGGGGGACCCAAGTAGGGAGGCATTNTGGGCATGTCGCCTAGAGAACCTTCCGGCCCTAGCCTAGCTCCTGTGAGTGTCTGTGCCTTTGAGGAACTGAAGACTTGGGGGTCAGGTCCCATTTGGGGATAAGGCCACACTTAAATCATGTTAGTCACTGTGGACTTTTCATTCCTTAGTGTGTTCCTGTTCAGAATGTGCCTCCTTAAGTTTCCTTGTGTTCCAGGATGCTCTGAGGCTCTGCCCCACACAAGCCCCTCCCAGTGCCTGCCANAAAAATACAAATGNGACTGTTTATCTTTCTCCCAACAAATACATGCTGGCCCGTTGTGAGGAGGGCACAGACTGAGTTGCTGCTCATTTGGAGTCTCTCTCCTGGCCTNAACCACCTGGAGCTGCCCTGCTTGGGGCAGAAGGCCTGCCACAACCTCTGGCCTGGGAAGTTCATGTAAGGATACACACCCTCTCTAGGCCTTTAATAGGGGGAACTAGTCAAGGTGCATGCCATGGCCCTGCACAGGGCTCCTTCCTGGAATCCCAGGGGTGCCACACCCATCTGACCCATTTTCCAGATGAGAATATGAGCCTGGCACCTGTGGGGAATCATAGGTGCAGTCACAGCCTGGTGCCAAGATGATCCTAGTGTCTCCACCCATGTGATTGGCATCTCCCTGGCAGTCATCAGGCAGGGCAGCTTCTCAGTGGCCTTCAAAACTCAAAGGCCTGCTCAAGGCTCCTGCTCGCTCTGCCCTCAGACTGTCTGCTCTTTTAATTTTCATTTCTCATTTCTGAGTTAGTGTATGAATATGTGCACTAGTGTCCTGCAGTGTGTTTTTGGGGGCCAGAGGACATCATTGTGACATTGGCTTTTTTCTTCCATCTTTATGTGGGTTGTGGGGATTGGACTCAGGTTGGTACCCATTGAGCCATCTCACCTGCCTCCCCCGCCCCCAATCCATGAATTTGGTATATCTGTCTGTCTGTCTATTTGTGTCCTCTCTCATGGCCCTCAGAACAGTGTCGTACTTCCCCAGCAGGGGTCTTGCCTGCCTCCTGTGGGTTAATCCCAGCGACTTTATGATGGAGCAGAGCTCCCTACCCTTCACTCCCATAAGACGGCTGGCTTCCCAGATTTGACTTGGCAGGGTGAAGACCTCCTCCATTCTCTGCTTCTTCTGTGGTACCATCCTGGGCCCTGCAGAGGACCCGTAGGGTGCCCAGAGAGGCTGTAATTTTCCTGAGTGATTTCAGGGACTAATTAAAGGTTTTCCTTGACTAATCAGCTTACTGTTTAATTATTAGGGAACAGACTGAGCAATGTGGAAGACTCGNCTGGGGTCTCCCCAGAGTGTGGTGGGAGGGAACGGGGGTGGGGGAGGACTTGGTAGGCTTAGTGGGATTTGGGGGATACCCTGTATCTCCCATGTGTCAGCAGGGGTCACTGTCCCTGTGTCTCCTCCTCCAGCTAGTGTCTCACTTAGGGGGCCCTGGCTTAGAGGTTAGGGTGCCTGGGAATCAGCCCTGCAGCCCCTGGCTGGTCACAGCTGCCCACTATACACACTGATAAGGGTCCTGGGGGGGGGAATGCCTGGGCTGGGTACTGTAGATGGGGGGGCCTGAGGGGACAAGGGCTTCTGGAGTGAACTCTGAGGAGAGGGCTGGTAGTGGGAGGAGGTGCAGCAGGGTCACTGAATGATGGCCTAGGTTTTCTCAGGACAGGCTGCTGACTGGACCCCATGGGTCCTGAAAGTGTCTGGAGCGGGAGGGACCCAGAGATGGCTGCACCAGGCATGATTTCATTCCTCACATTCCTCAGCAGGCCCCAGACTTCTGGTGGCCCTAGGTGGGGGAGGGTGGCCTGGAGAAGGCCTCTGGGTACTGGCCCTGCCCTTCCCCCTGCCCCACTGTCAACCTCACTCTGCTGGGTGAGTTCCTGGCTGGTCCCCATTTCATCAGCAGAAAGACTGGCCCGGTTTAGAGGAGGCAGGGGCTCAAGCCCATGACACTGGACACAGCACCCCTCACTGTAGAGTTTTTCAGAGTGCCTCTGGTGGCCTGAGGGAGATAATGGCACACTTGTATTAGCTTTCAGGATGTGTTGAGGCATTCCTGCACTTTCTAAGTATCTGACCAAGTCACAGCACACTCTGGGGAGGCAGGACTGTTACTTGCATTCACAGACGGGCAGTGGAGGGCCACAGTAGGTTTCTGTGCCTGGTGGGGTGGCAGCCACCTCTCCCTGGGCCATCCAGAGGACTGAGCACTCCTCTGCACACACACTCACATACATGTGCATACACACATCTGTGACCCACCCCCTGTCTTGCTCATCCCTGGCCGAAATTTCTCCAGGGAGGCTGGAGGGGATATGTGGCTTCTATAGGCCCAGGACATTCTTCCATGGGAAGGATGCTGATATCACTGGGCCTGCCTCCCACCCTGTCCTCACTCCTGGAACAGAGCTGCAGTGTCCTGGGGTGGTTGTGTCACCTGCAGCCTGCAGCCGCCACTCTGGGCCCATGTCTGGTCACCACTGCCAGCTACAGTTTTGGCTGCCAGGACTTGAACAGTCTGCTGACCCTACTTTAGTGCCAGCAAGGACTTGTGTTAAAGATGTAACCATTGAAGAGCTTATGTTATTTTNCTCCCCACAAGCTGTGGCTGCACCACCTCCCCCTGTCCCTCTAGGATGGCTTCCTCTCTTTCTTGGGGTAAGGAGCTCAGACNTCCCAGTTCCCACATCTGGAGCTGGGAGGTGATGGCTGGCTCCCTGCCAGGGTGGCAAGGGAATTGAGTGAGTCAGCGTGTATGCAGCCTGGAACTGCTGTGGCTGTGTCCCGAGAGTCCTGATCACTGTTGGTACCATAATGGTTGGGGGGGGGGCGGTGCTCCCCCAGACTCACTGTAATTCAGGCGTCTCCCTTCATAAACATGGGACACCTTTGTGTTACGTCCACACAGACTTGAAAGAACTGCTTCCTACCCACCCAGGTGTCTGTCGCCACCTGCAGCAGCTGCCATCTGTAGCCCCATCCCAGGTGATCCTTTTAAAACAAACTGTAAGCATTATGTACTTTAGTCAGAAAATTCTCAGATTTGTCTCTTGACAAGAATTCCAGAATAGTCTCACACTCTGCAGTTACCTTGAGATCCCAGTTTCATCCTGTCCGATTTGATCCTGACTAGGTTCAAGGCCTCTGGAGGAGCCTTCCATCCCTGCAGTTGCTGTGGTGGGGCCGGGGGCAGGGAGGGGATGTGTGTGTACACACACAAGTGCACCATTTTGGAGCTGTCGCTGTGGGTGAACATCTGGCTTGAATGATTCAGTGACCTAATGNTTGCATGACTGTCAAGTTAACTTTGAGGATAAAACTTAAAAAGGAAAAAAAAAGAAAAGAAAACCATNATGGTGCATACCCNTGCTTCCAGCACCTTCAGTAAGGAGTCCTCGAGTTCCAGGCCAGTCCAGGCTCGATCGGGAGACTGTCCTAAACAGACAAAACGTGGTTGAGTGACAGAAGGAAAAATGATGGAGGTGCAGTGAGTGGACATTGACCAGACCTGCCACAGATGTATGTTGTGTGACTTGGGCTTGGTGCCTTATTTCTCTGAGCCTCCTGGTCCTCCTCTGTAAAATGGACCCTTAACAGCCCCCTCCTCCATGCCTGTACAGTTGCATGGTGCCCACACATAACATCTTGTAGCTGGGCTCACTGTTGTCTCCTATCCCCAGCATGGGGCACAGATGAGCCACCAGGGGCTGCTGCTGCCCTCAAGACAGTTTATTTGATAAACTATCTAAAATAGTAACTTCTTCTACCCTATGGAACTAGCTACTGTGCGCCTGGACAAGGACATCTCAGACCAGGATGTTCCCATGTCACAGGAGTAGAACCCGGAAGTGCCTCAGTGTTTGGAGAGGCCTGGGTCTGAGGGTTCCAGGGCTGTCTGTCTCTCAGCTTTTGTCCCTGGCTGCAGCTAGATGCGAGGGGCCTGCTGTGTTTATGGGAGGGGCAGAGGCAGAGGACTGGCCAGCACACGCTCATACTCAGAAGCTCACAGGGCTCAGCTTGTTCTGCAGTGCANAGTCTAACCCTGTATGAAGTGTAGAAGCCTCTGAGTCCACTTCATTGCCTAGGTATCAAGCGAACATCCCGTGTGTCACCCAGAAAGAGGACAAGTGCTGGCAGCTGCTGCAAGTCCCCTTTCAGAAGTGAGCTCTTAATGGCGCTAGTTCATGCTTTCAGCCCTTCCTTCCCTTTCACTGCCCAAAGGAGAACAGAGAATCACCTGTTGTTCTGGGTCCCCTGCCCAACTAAAAGTCAGAGTCCCAGGGGCCACACCCCTGGAGTCCCTGAAGCACCCCGGATCTTTCCTTAGGTGTAAACTGTGTGTGGATAGCATGAGATTGGCAGCTCTTGGCCCCAGCTTGCTCTGTCTGGTATTTTGCTCTTGAGAGCTCGCCAACCAGTGAAGGAAGCATNAGTAGGCCAGTTCTCCAACAGGGTCCAGGTGAAAACTAGTCTGCTCTGGGCTCCTCCTACCTGCCTCCTGTGCCCCACCCCCAACCCCAACCCCACTCAGCAGGAGAGAACTTGGGAGATCTGTGCTCACCAATGGGGGTTAGCTTTAGTCCTATGCTCTGTAAAGGGGCTGTGATGTCTCCTGGAGGGCCATGGTTGAGCAGGAAGTTTCTCTTTTCTGACCCTGATAAGCTGGTGTACTAAGCCCATAGGAAGGCCACTGATGTGATTCCTATGCAAGAGTCCAGATCAGCTGGGGTTTATCACCCAGCTCTGATGCTGAGTTAGTAGTTTGGAGGCATGTGCAAACCCTACCACCACCTCAGGGGACCTTCTTTTCCCAGTTTGGAAACCGTTGTAAGGGTTAGTCCATCCCAGTGAAGTGCTCAGAAGAGCTGGCACCTCAGTGTCCTCAGTGGCAGTTGTGTGAGTTACTCCTCTGCTTGTTGTGCTCCAACACCTGACAGAAGCGACGGAAGGAAGGAGGGTCTGTCTGGGCTCAGGTTTGAGGGACAGTTTATCATGACTGGGAAGGCAGCTGGTCACTTGAAGTCTGCTAGCAGGAAGCAGAAAGGGGTGAATGCTGGTACTCTACTTTCTCTCTGTGTGCATATGTGTCTGTGTGTGTATGAGTGCGTGTGCACACACATGCACCACAGAGACCAGAAGAGGGTGTCAGATTCTCTGGAGCTGGAGTAATAGGTAGTTGTGAGCAACCTAACATAAATGCTGGGAACTGAACCCAGGACCTCTGGAAGATCAGTAAGCTCTCTTAACCACTGAGCTGTCTCTCCAGCTCCTCACTTTCTCCTTTTTACAAAGCCCTGAACTCCAGCCCATGGGCTGGTGCTGCCTACATTGTGTGTGTGTGTGTGGGGGGGGTCCTTCCCTCTTCAGCTAACCTTCTGTAAGCACCCTCATAGACACACCAGGGATGTTTCTGTGGTGATCCTAAGCCCAGAAGTTGGCAACATCAGCAGTATGGTCCTTGTTGCTTTTCATCCCTTCACTTGTCCTGTTAGCCCGTGCCAGGCTGGGGGTCACCTGCCAAGTCGAGGACCAGCACTCAGAGAACGCCAGAGTGACAGCTGCCATGATGAAGCCCATCCATGAAACCAGCGGTGGCTTCCTGGAGGGGGAGACATGTGGGTTGAGGCCAGAAATAGGAGCATGAACTAGTCTGTGGACAAAGAATCAGAGAGAAGAACAGCGCATTCAAGGCTAAAAGATCTGAGCATGGTGGCGTATACCTGCCAGCCTGGACTGCCTAATAAGGCTTTGTCTCAAAACATAAAAGGTGCAAGATGGAAGCAGGTCTGTCATTTTAAATAAATTACTAATACTCTTAAGTAAACTTACATTTTGAGGTACCTGTAGGTTCTCATTGCAGTTTTAAGGCATTATGAGCTAGACCTTGACATTCTTCCCCCATCTTCCCTGAGTGGTAACGTCTTGCAAAGCCACCTAGGTCCCCAGCCATGATGTGGACTTCTATCAAGGCTGAACATTCCATCACAATCGCCCCTCCCCCTCCCGAGGCCTGCTACAGCCACAGCCCTTGCACCACTAACCCTGTCTCTTATACACATCTAGATGTGTATAAGAGACAGGTTTTATAATTCTCTCATTTTAGGATTGTTACATAAGCAGAATNATTCCATGGAGAACCTTCTGGAATTGTCTTCATTCATGCAGCTTAGTTCTCAGGAGACGCTTGCAGATGGTAGCGTGTGTTGGGAGCCCCTCCCTTGCTGTTGCTGGGTGGCACTCACGGGTACCCCAGGGTGTTTCACCATCCGCCCATGGAGGACATCTGCCTGTGTCTAGTTTTTTGGCTATTACAAGAGGGCCTCTGTAAACGTCCTCATAGTGGGTTTGTGTGGAGCATAAATTCTCGTTTTTCTGGGACAAATACCCCAATGTGTAATTGCTTGGTGGTATGGCACTTACAGGTTTTAAGGAGGGTGCCAGACTGTTTCTCAGAGTGGCTGCACCCTTCTCTACTGCCATCAGCAGTGCAGCCAGCAGGATGCTGTTTCCCCCCAGGCTCACCAGCATTTGCTGTTGTCACTATTTTTTATTTTAACTCTTGTAGTAAGTGCGAAGCGCTGTCTCACAGTCGTGTTAATTCGTGTCTCCCTAATGGCTAATGCTGTTGAACATTCGGGGTGCTTATCTGCCATCTGTGGATCTGCCTTGGTGACATGTCTTCCGGCCTCTGCTCACTTTCTTAGTGAACTGTTTGCTTTTTTACTGTTCAATTCTGTGAATGCTTTATCTTAGACACTAGGCCTTTGTCAGATATGTGGCTTGTAAATGTCTCTCTCCGTCTGTTGCTTGCCTTTTTCCCCCTTCAGTGCTAGGGATTNAACCTAGGGCCTCTTGTATTTGCCAGGCAAGCACTCTACCACAGAGCCACATCTCTTGCCTGTAGCTTGTCCTCTTCACATGAACTTTTGTAGAGGAAAAGTCTAATTTAAACAAAACAAAACTTTATTTTTATTTTTAAATATTTTGTTTATTTGTATGTGTATGGGTGTTTGCCTACAGTATGTGTGCATATATGTATATACATGTGTTCGTGCCTGATGCCTGTGAAGTCCAAAAGAGGGCATTGGGTTCCATGGGACTGGAGTTCCAGGCGGTTGAGAGCCCTCATGGAGGTGCTGGGGACTGAATGGCCGAAAAAGTCTTAAGTTTTGGTGAGACCCCTACATTCATTTCTCCCTTTTATGGTTTGTGCCTTTGGTGTAGAGTCTGAGAGCCCTGAGCTAAGTCCTGGAGGCTTTCTTCCAGTTTCTTCGTGTGTGTGTGTGTGTGTGTGTGTGTGTGTGTGTGTGTGTGTAGTACTGGGGATGGACCTAGGGCCCTGCAGGTGCCAAGCAGGCATTCTGCCACCCACCACTGCATCCCTAGGCCACTTTTACTGTTTACCAGCCCTAAGTTGCCCATGTTGGCTATAAACTCATTCTTTTGTCCAGGCAGGCCTTGAATTGAGAATCCTCCTGCCTCCACCTCTGTTTTGTTTTCTGGAAATCTTAGAGTTTTACATTTAAGGCTGTGATCCTTTGTATGTTGTGTGCAGTATAGTTTCTGTCAAGGTTCCTTTTGTGTGTTTATGGGAAGCCAGTTGTTCCAGCACCTTCTATGCTGCTGTTCTTTTACTGACTTTTCCCAGTTACCATGGTCTATTACCACCTCATACTTACCAGGATAGCCTCTGTTTAACAAAAGGAAGAGTAACTAAGCATGCTGGCTCAGGCCTGCAGTCCTGGCTCTCAGAAGCCAGAGGCAGGAGGATCTTTGCAAAGCCAGCCTGGGCTGTGTGGTGAGACCCTGGGGGTTTGTGGGTAGCGAGGGGAATAATGCAGGTATTCAGCAGGTAGAAGAATTGGAAATTCATTCATCACAGGCAGGACCGTGAGAAACAGCTTGCCATCTTCTTGTAAGGTTAAACACAAAACATGGACTGTCCATGTGACCCAGCACTTCCACTCCTAGGTGCACATTAAAGAAGTGAAGGCAGGGGCCAGGCATGGTGGCGCACCCCTTTAATCCCTGCACTCGGGAGGCAGAGGCAGGTGGATCTCTGTGAGTTTGAGGCCAGCCTGGTCTACAGAGTGAGTTCCAGGACAGCCAGGGCTGTGTAGAGAGACCCTGTCACAAAAAGACAAAACAAAAAACTGAAAGCAGGGACTGAGAGATATTTGCACACCCAGTTCCTTGCAGTGTTCTTCACAGCAGCCAGAAAGTGGAAACAACCTAGCAGCGCCCCATGAATGGAAAGAGAAAACTGGCAGGTACACATAATGGGATATTATTCAGCCATAGAAAGGGATGAAGCCTTAATCGATGCTATTGTATGGCTGGACCTTAAAAACATTATGCTTAGTGAAAAAAGCCAGGCATAAGGAAGAGTGATTGCATGATTCCACCTGTACACAGGGCCTCGAATAGCACAAAGGGGCAGAAGGTAGAAGAGGCTATGGGGAGCCTGAGGGAACAGGGAAGGAGCAGTTCTCTTTTACTGGGGCTGGTAAAAAGGCTGGGGTAAAGAGAGTGGTGATGGTTATACAACACTCTGTATTTAGAGATGCTGGGCTGCATGCACACTCCAAGTGATTCAAACGATAAATATTGTGTGTCTTTTATACCACAGTGAAAAACATCACTTGGGGGTTTTTTTTGTTTGTTTGGTTTGTTTGTTTGTTTTTTAAATCTCATTAGTTTTCTGAGACAGTCTCACATGTATCTCTGGCTAACCTAGAACTCAGTTCCCCTTGCTTTTACCTCCTAGATGCTGGGTTTATAAGCATGCTCCACCATACCGGGTATAAAATCACTTAATTTTTAAAGCCCAATGCATTAGGGCTGGAGAGGTGACTCAGAGGTTAAGAGCATTGGCTGCTGTTGCAGAGGACCTGGCTTTGGGTCCCGACACCCAGCTCACAACTGCCTGCAACTGTAGTTCTAGGAGATCCAACGTCCTTTTCTGGTTTCTGTGGACACTGCACACATAAAATAAATCCCTAAAGAATAAAACTAGTGAAGTCATGTTGGTAAGAGTCTGTTTCTGGGTCCTCCGTGCTCCTGCACTGATCTGCATGTCGCATCCTCACTGTCTCCTCTCTATTGTGTGGCAGACTTTAATGTCAACTGGGGAGGTGCCTCCCACTTTGCTGTTTCCCCCATGGGTCTGGGTCAGACGTTCTGGAACTTCTCCAAGATGGTACTCATCCTTGCCACCTCCCTCAGCCTCATCCCCACTGTCCCACCTATCACAGTGTCACTGTGTCTGCGTATGTGTGTGTGTGTGTACTCATGTATATGTGTATGCATGTAGAGGTCAGAGGTTGAGTTCCTTAGTTACTCTGCCCATTGTTGAGTCTGGATCTCACCGGTTTGCCTAGACCAACTAGCTAGTGAGCTCCAGGTATCAGCCTGTCCCCACCTCCCCAGAACTGGATTACAGACACATCTGTCATGCCCAGCTTTCATATGGGTGCTAGGATCCAACCTAGGTCTTCGTGCTTGCCATCGCAGGCACTTTACCAACTGAGCCATCTCACTAGTGTTGCTTTTCGTAGTAGATGGAATTTCTAGCTGACCCCTTCTGTAGCCCCCACTCTCCTGGCTACCATCCTCAGCTGCCTGGCCCATGCTCCATCCTGACCGCTGTTCTCTACACCCATTCTGGTCTCCTGGATCACATCCTCCCCCAAGCAAAGTTACAGCCTCAAGCTCATACCTCTCGGTGGCAACCTGCCGCAGCTCCCCATGGCCTGCCCCCACCACTTCGTCCTCCCCACAGGGCCTGTCCTTGCTGCCCCTCCACCCAGCCTGTCAGCTGAAATTCCAAGTCCCACAGGGCATCTGGTGGCCACGTGGTGACCTCTTGCTGAGTGCAGGGAAGAAGCTGCATGTGGCTGGAGCAGGCGACCGGGTAAGGGTGGGAGGAAGTGAGGGCAGAGGTGGACATGGCCTGGGGGCTCCTGGTGGGGAGGTGGCTGTAGCTGTGAGGCCCCAGCTGGTTTTCAGCAGAAAGGGACAGTCAGATTAGCTTTACAAAGGTCTGCCTGACCCAGCAGAAAAACAGGCAAAGGATTGAGTAGACACTGGTGGAAGAGCACAGTTAGAGCTTCTGTGAGCATGAAAGGATGTTCCGTGGACGGAGGAAGAAAATGCAGATAGAAACAGGCTGAGCCCAGCAGTGAGCCGAGCCGAGCTCTCCTGCGCTGCAGAGATCAGAGGTGGGCAGCACTGATGCTGCAGGTGAGCAGTGGTGGCCCTGGGCTTGCTGAGGGTGCTGGGAGCAGGGCATTCCTGGTGCAGGGCCACTGGCAGCGCCCACAGATGCTGGCAGCACCTGGGAGGTGCCTGCTGTGCCTCGTTAGCATCCCCGTACTGCCTATGAGAGCAAAAGACAAAGCTACCAGCCTGGCCCCATGGGGCTAGCTCAAGTCACCACAGCACTTCCACATGGCCACCAAAGTGGAGGCCAGNNTTCTGCAAAATGAGGCATGGTGAGAGTCATAAGATACACATCTAAACATGCATACATGGTCTTTTCCTTTAAAACCCTGACTTGATGTTAGGATGTGTGCTGGAAATGGCCTCACACACTAATATTACAGCAGAGCAGTCACTATAAAGGGAAAACCTTCCTTGCCCCCTTCCAGGGGAAGACAAGTGGTGCCATCCATTCTCTATACTTTCAAAAGCTCCTGATCCTTCTCTTCCTATGGTGGGAATTGAACACAGGACCTTGTGCATGCTGGGCAAGCACACTACCACTGAGCCATGCACACCCCCATCCCCTCCCTGGTAGAGTCTAAGCAGGGGCTCTACTGTTAGGCTGCCCTCCTTTTACACTTTGATGGGGGGCGGTGAAATAAGGTCTTGCTTGCTATGTATCCCTGGCTAGCCTGGTATTTGCTTGTATTCTACCTAGGGTGACCGTGGCCTCAGCCTACTGAGTGAACCACATCTGGCTACTTTTTTGTTTTTGTTTTTTTTGATACTGAGATGGGTGGGGTCTCATCTTGTTGCCCAGGATGACCTTGACTTCACTGCAGCCCAGACAGCCTTGAACTTACGATCCTCCTGACTCTTGGGACCATTATCCTTTGTCCTTCCTCTTTGGTTTTGCTACCTTTGACAAAATCTGAGAGCCTTTGTCAGGGGTTTTGTGCTTTATCATAATGGGGTCCTAGGCTTTGTTATTGAGACCCACCCCCATGTTGTGCAGGCCATTAGTCCCCATNCTGTCCTTACAGGGACCCAGGAGATCGCATAGAAGGGCATTTGTCTTGTTTCCTATGTCTGGTGACTGCCATAAACCTTTCCACGGGCCCATGGGCTGGCATTTTGTTTGTGTTGGACCCAGGAGAACACTTGCCAGGTGCTGCCAAGTCCTCCCTCCCAAATGCCAGCTGTGTGGCAGGGGTGTTTTGGAGTTGGTAAAGGTGCTGTGTATGGACCAGGCTGCATTTTGTGGGGTTCTTTCAAGTGCGTAGGTGTATTTCTGGAACACATGGGTCTCTCCAAAGGAAAAAAACCAAGGAGAATGGGGAGGACATTGCCTGCCTCTGTTTACCCTTTGGTACCTTTTGGCATTGGTACCTACCATGTGACTGTGTCCTAGAGACAGGGAGAGATGAAAAGGGAAGGGACAGACAAGCTCCTGTGTGACAAACCATGATCAGTGAGTCACACACTCAGCACTCCCTCCTCTTGGACCTGTTTCCTGGAGCTGGCCAGAGCCGGCCAGGCCGCACCACCTCCCCTGCCAGAGCCCAAACCTGCTGGTCTGGTTTGGGGAGGCAGCCCTACCTAGCTCCTCTCTGGGTGGCTGCTTCCCAGGTGCCCTGCCCCCACAGGGAGGCAGTGACCAGAGACCTGAACGTGGGGTCTCCCTAGCCTTCTTCTACAGTGGGGAGGGAGTGGGACTGGAAGGACACAGGTGGCTCTGACCACTTGCTGGTGGTCCCCACTGTCTTTATAGGGGCTCTACAGACTGGGCCCTGTGCTCATTGGGTTAGAGCCTTCTAGCCCCACCCCACCCCCCTTGGGACAGGGCATTTTTTTGGCCAGATTGCCTGCCACCTGAGTGAGCCCTTATGTATGCAAGGAGCTTGGTAAATTTGGAGACTACAGACAGTAGTAGACAGAAGTCATAGCTGCTGTGGCAAGGCCCAGAGGACATGTGTGGTCCAGCCTGGGCTGATAGGAAATGCTTCCTGAGCAAGTGCATGAGGCTGACCCCAGAAGGACAGACAGCCTGAAAGTCTCTGCGCCTGGACAGAGCCTTACACTGGAAGTGACTGCCCAGGAGGCCTCTACACAGGGCCAGCAACCAGCTGGGGTTGTCAGAGGGGCATCAGGAGCAGAGGGAAGGGAGGAGGCCCCTTCCAGAGTGGCTCTTGTTCAGGATGGAGGCTCTGAGTGGCACTACCTCATTCAGAGCAGTTGGTTCAGGGCACAGTCAGGGGAATGACCTGGCCAGGAGTCCTGGCACTCAACCTCCCTGTGTTCCTGTGCTGCCTTAAGCCAGTCACACAACCTCTCTGGACTCTTTGGTTGCTCTGCTGTGCAGGAGGCCTACTGAAGTAGCTGACCTGTGCTGGGCAGTGATGAAGCAAGAGTTCTTGGGCATGAGCGTGTCTCCTTCAGGGTGAGCTGCTCTCTGCAGTAGGGTTAGCGTGGCATATTGGTCCTAGCCTCCGCACCACCATTCTTCCTCCCATCATCCATCTCTCCACTTTGGGCTCCCCTGCTTGTACCACTTGCTACAGTCACCCGGGAAGAGAAAGGGGATGGGGCCCACCAGGCTCTCTATCGAGACCCCACCTCAGAGCACCCTCGTGCAGCCCTCAATCCATCTGTACCTCAGCCTGCCCTGAGGTCTCCAGAGGCACTGTCCTGTATCTAGCTCCTCCCCCATTGTTTTCAACCCACTGGTCCAGTAGCCGCTCTGGTGTGCAGCCTGGATAAGCCCTGGTTTCCTGGGCCCCTGTTATCCAACCTGTGTGTGGAGGGGGATGTGTAGGATGGGTGTGCCTGTTGTAATGGAGGCGAGTCCTGCTGAGACCAAGCTGTGGCTGGGGTCCCTGCCAACCCTCCCCTCTGTCCCTCAGCTATGGGCCACCCTCCCGGGCCTACTGGCTCCAGCCCCACCTCCCGCCTCCCTGCTTCCCGCCCTCTGTGGGTGGGAGTTGCAGCTCTAGTTGAACTGTTCTGAGCTAGACTGTGTCCCCACCACTGCTAGAGAGCTTTGGGTGCAGAGCCAGCTGGCCAGTCTCAGGGTGCCCTGAAGCCTGTCCCTGCTCTTTGCACTGGGAGGTCTGGCCATCAGCTGCTCTTGGAGAGGTGGCCAGGAAGCAGGAAGAGAATGGTGGAGGTAAGCATGCTGCCTGTGGCCCTTCAGGAGAGGGCGGGGCTGGCCACTGGAGCCAGTGTGAGTATGTGGGATGGGCCACACCTTTCTTGGGTCCAGGGGTGGGGTGACTTGTTCCCATGTGTGAGGTGGCAGGCTCCTGGGAACTTGTTGGTGTCTGAGCACAGGCCCCTGAGCCTCTGTGCAAACATCTTCCTAGTGGCCCTTGAGTAGGCTGGTGTCAGACGTTAGGAGCTCGTTAGGAGCTTGCTGTGCATGGACCTGTGGTTGTGTGGCTCTCAGGGCCTAACCTTGTAGCTTGGGTTGTAGTCCTCAGTGCATCCTTCAGCAGGTCTAGCAGTTGCCAGACTGTGTGTCCATGTGCACCAGTGTGCCTGCAGAGACGCTGGGGCCTATTATCTATCATAGCTCTTGCGGTGTGACTATAGGTATCTCCAGGGAGCCTCAGCCTCCTTGGGGTNGGGAGGGGGTCTTCGTGTTTTTAGAGTGGTCCACAGTGGTCTGTTCAAGGGTCTCCGGCCCTTCCACTTCTGAGCACTTTCTCCGAGCCTGGCCCTGCAAGCTGCTTCCCTGCACTCCCTCTGGTGCCTCCTAAGCTTCCTCCACCAGGCACCACTGGCACCTGTGTTTGAGGGGCAAGGCGCTCGGCTCTGAGCTCACCTTAGCATGCTCCACGGTAAGCAGTGGCCCAGCTACTGCCTCCACTGCTCACGTCCCATGACAGCTGCCACTTAGGTGCTCGGGATGCGGTGAGGAGGCTGGTAGGTGACTGTGGTCTCCAGCGAGTCAGGGGTTTTCAGATACTGCATGTATCTCGATGCCCGGCACGTCTGTCTGTCTGCCCGTGGGCTTGTTTGGTTTACTGTTGCAGGGCCTGTGATATGGCAAGTGTATGTTGTATTAAAAGCTATCACTGACTGCATGGTGAGGGCGTCTGTGTGGTGGCCTGATGTGTGAGGTGATGAGGTGGACAGGAGGGAGTATAGGGAGATCAGGAGCCTCCTTTCTGCCTCTTCTTCCTGCAGGGCTTCAGGGGAAGAATGGATAAAATTAATCTGATGCCTGCAGCCCTCAAAGCTCATGTATACTCTTAGGTTTTCTGTGGCAACCATCCCCTCTTGGGCCCTATGGGGATGAACATAGGATGCTTGTGCCTGGCCAGATTGGAGGCAGTAGCTGGCCAGGCAGCTTTTCATTCAACCTCACTCTACAGTTCACCCTCACCGCCCTATGGTGCACACAGTTGGTGATACAGTGTGGCTAAAATGGCCCTAACCCCGGCCTTCTTGAGGTTCCCAGTATAGTGGGTTAGACAAACCCCAGTCCTCAGACAATGGCAGCCTGTCATGTCCCCGACCCCAACCCTGGGGAAAGTGACACTACCACATGTATACTGGGAGGGGGACTGTCACNAGTGTCCTCGTTAGTGCNCCTATTCAGTCATTCGTTGATGCAGCAGCAGTAGCAGAGATAGGAACAGCAGCAGCCTGCGGAAGGACCATGGCAGACCCTGCTCTGCATGCCTCACTTGTGTTGTCTGAACGTTCCCAACAGATAGGGACTATCACAGCCCGTGGTTCTGCAGATAGAACACTGAGGTCCAGAGAGGGACACGCAGCTGGAATGACCAAGCTAGCACCTGGGTCCGGGCAGTCTGCTCTTAGGCCCACAGAACCCCTGTACTGGGACAGCCTTGTGTTGGGCAGTGACCAAAAGAGACAGGCCCTTTTCTAGCAGGGGCTCTTTCTAACAGGAAGATGTCCATAGAAGGACCACTACGACAGAAGGAGAAGGATAATTGTGACATCCCTTCAAAGAGACCGTACCTCAGCCACTTAGAGAAAGAAGAAGGGGCCAGACGTGTTGGCGTGCACCTTTAATCCCTGCACCCAGGAGGCAGAGGCAGGCAGATCTCTTTGAGTTCGAGGACAACCTGGTCTACAGAGTGAGTTCCAGGACAGCCAGGGCTGTTACACAGAGAAACCTTGTCTTGAAAAACCAGGAAAAAAAAAGTAAGCTGGCAGTTCCCCGCAGAAGGCACTGTGGATACAAAGCTATGACAAGGCTGATGTGTCTGGTTTGGATGGCTCTGCTGGAGGACTGCAAAGGGAGGGGACAGGTGTGTGAGATGTACAGGTCTCTAGCCGGTAGGAGGACTGTGTGGTCGCCATTGGAGTCACATGGGTAGCTCACTTCACATTCACTTCACATTCTCTCCTCATGGCATCTTCTCTGCTCTTCGGTCTGGTCATTGTCAGCAGTTGTCTCTGCCCCCTGCTCTTGTCCCATAGACCCCTTAGGTCCTTCCTGTGGACTGGAGGCGTTGGGTGGAGCTGGGGCAAAGAAGCAGGAGACTGATGGGGTATTAAAAGGCCTTCTTTGTGGGACAGAGTGGGGTACTTTTGTGGCCTGGTGCTGGGTGGCCCTGGGCAGTTGATTTCATCTTTGTGGGCCTCAGTTTCCTGGTTTAGGGAAGAGGACTCCCCACTCACTCAGGTCTGTTTGGAGCCCATAGTGACCAGTCTATGTGCCTGGCACATGCTGGGTACAGCTTCAGCTGTGTGAGCCACCAGTGGAGCAGACCATAAGCTTTGGACAGGCTGACACTGCCATGCTCGGGGGTGCTAAGCACTGGAGAGTGATAGACTGGAGGCCAGTGGGCCCAGCCAGATGCTGTGCCAAGCAAGCTGGGCCTGCAGAGTTCACATTCCATGCCCTGGCACCATCTTGCCTTCTTGGTCTTTAGAATGAGCAGAACCTGCCCACTCTGCCCACTCCACAGCCCCCATGGTGTCCTGTCCACCAAGTCCCCTGCTAGATTGTCCAGCCATCTCCCTGATTCCCTGTTCCCGCCCCTCCCCTGCCTAGACCCTTCCTGCAGCTCCATCTTACTTGGGAAAGGTGGAGCCCTTGCTGTGGCCCCCAAGGCCCCACCCAGTCTGCTCAGCACAAGCCTGTGTTGCTTAACCCAGCTGTTCCCCAGCCTGCCCCGCTGCAGCCACCAGGTCTCCTTGGCTGCATCCAGCAAGTACCTGCCTCAAGGGCCTTCACCTGACTTATTTTTACTTCCTGCCCCTGCTCCAGAGCACAGGTCCTCTTTGGACATGGCCTTGTGCAGTGACAACTTGACTGACCGTTCCCACCTCCTCTACCTGAGCCTCTGAGCCTGTCTTCATTTCCTGTCAGACCTTGGGTGGACATGGTTTATTGACAGTCACCTTTCCTACTGTGAACCCTGCAGCAGCCTGTAGAGCTGTGGGCTGGGCAGGCTCCACCTCAGTTGTCATTCAGGTGGGCTGATTGGGAGGTGAAGGCCCAGTAGCCATGACAGGTCACTTACGAGTGTGTGTGTGGTGGTGGGGGTTCTGGTGAGGAGGGACCAGGGGCCATCGTCTAGGAAGACCCCTGGAAAAAGTGGGACAAGATGGGGAGGCTAGGGGAGAGTGGGGCACGTCAGAGTGCGNAGGGAGGAGCTGTGGATTGACAGCCAGAGCTGACTGGGGGAGGAAGTGGGCATGGGCTCGGGAAAGCAGGAACCAGACCCCCGCACACCACTGTCAGCTCAGTCCTGGGAAGCAGAGGGTAACTGAGGCAGGATGGCTCTCCGGAGGTGGCAGCTCACTCCTTTTGGGAGAATGGGAGATGGAGGCATTTGCCTCTCATCAAAGTCGAAGTGGAGCAAAGGGTGCAGGGGTAACTGGAAAATGTGAATGTCCCACAATTAGAAGAATTCAAGAGTTTTTTAAAAACTAAAATGAACATTTCAAAATATAGTACAGTTTTGGTGCACACCTTTAATCCCAGCACTCGGGAGGCAGAGGCAGGTGGATCTCTGAGTTCAAGGCCAGCTCGGGCTACCGAGCAAGTTCCAGGACAGCCAGGGCTGCACAAAGAAACCCTGTCTCAAAAACCAAAAAACAAAATATATATATATATATTTTGTTTGTTTGTTTGTTTGTTTGTTTTAGAGTTTTTAGTGTGCCCTTGACTGGGTGGAGCTGCCTGTCATACTGCTCCATCTATCTGTCTTCTCCAGGAGTATCTAGTCACCCCTTGTAGAGCTGTGGGCTGGGCAGGCTCCACCTCAGTTGTCATTCAGATGGGCTGATTGGGAGGTGAAGGCCCAGTAGCCATCCTTGATGGCCTAGGGTCCATCAAGATACTCCCAACACTGGCTTAGACTAGCCNCTGCCCTGAGGTCTCTAGGAGCCAGGGGGCTTGTTTTGGTGACTTCCTAGGGCCACAAGTTCCCTCATGGTAGTGAAGGGCATGTCAGCACTAGAACAGAGTGAAGTACGTGATGGCAGGAACAGGTTTTCAGACACCTTTTCTGTGGTCACCTGTCTCCCCAAAGGCCTCGGAGGGGAGTCCAGGAGGCCCATTCCCCATGGGACCAGGACAGGCTGGGAGGGAGGTGCAGTGCCANCACAGGAGATGGGACGTGAGGTCTGGAGCCAAGACCAGCCTTATACAGCACAGGCAGGTTAGAGCCCAGCCTGTTGTGCCCACCTTCCCAGGTTCAAATCCTGGCAACCTCTCACTGGCTGGGATTTCCTCTCTGGAGTCTGTTTTCTTCCAGACATCTGGGATGATGAGCTTCTGTCATAGGGCTGTGCAGGTGGCATGGGGCTGGGCGCCATGGACAGGGTCTGCCTGGCCACAGGCCCTGGGAGAAGTGGCCTGTTCTGATGTCTACCCTGGCTTTGTCCCTGGACAAGTGACGAGACCTTCTGTGCTCAAGGCATGGGGCTCATGGCCTCTTCTGGGTCAGGAGCAAAGGTTGAGGGATGCTTGGGTAAAGTGGTTCAAAGAGAGGTGGCACACAGTAGGTGCACATGCCTGCTGGCTACTGTTGTCCTGGTGACCAGCACTGAGCGTTTACTCCTAGCTTCTGTAATAGTGGCTCTGAGCCAGGCCCTAGTGCCTTGCTTGTGTTCTATGTGACTCCTTGTAAAAGCTGACGGAAGCAGCTTCTGTCATCACCATCCTAACTAGAGGAAACTGAGGCATGAGTGTGGAGCTCTTTCCCTGGGGTCACACGGTGGGCTTCCTGCAGGAGCTGTGGTCATACAGTGCTAGCTAGCTATCAGCTGGACTTTTGAGNCCTGGGCCTCAGGACTCTGAAGTTCTGAACCCATGAGGTCAGGAGCTGCCTAGAAGGGCCTGGGTGGGGCCTGCAGCAGGTCATTATAAACATGGCCAGTTCCTCTGTTTGTCCTTCCCTCCATATGCTGCCCAGAGGAAGGGGTGGCCCAGGCAAATATCCGGAGGTGTGCCCTTCCGCCCCTTCTCCTGCAGGGTCATAAGTGGCTGCAATGTACAAGGGGGCTTGGAGACTATGGGTGGGGGTCTATGTAGGGGAGCATGGGAAGGCACTGCCCCGTGCTCTCCCACCTTTTCCATCCTGAGCACCCCCCTAGGTTTAGTGAGAGATCTCATACACCGCCACCCTGTTCTGCCAAGTCTGGGAGCTGCCTTGGGGCTGCCTGGGTGTGGGAGGTGGGAACAGAGTGTAGAGCCAAGAGTTCAAGGTGAGGAGCAAGCTAGACAAGGAGGACGGGGAGCCCCAGGATGCAGCACCTGGCTCCGCGCTGTGCCGGCAGCATGGGGTGTGCCTCTGTTGGGGTTGTAGAGACAGGTCCAGCGTCAAGGAGGGCCGGATCTGGGTAGCCTTGGTGCATAGGTCAAGGTCAAGGTGATAGCCAGGCAGGAAAGGCTGGAAGGAAGGGTGCATGGTGCCGCAGACAGAGAAGGCTTGAAGCCAGAGATGCCCGTTCTGTCCCAGCTGTCCCAACCCTCTGTCAGAACCACTGTACCTGGGTCAAGCAAAGAAACTGAACCAGCTGGGAAAGCCCTGTCCAGACCTAGGGCTGGCCACCTGCTGGCCTCTTGGGACCAGTTGAGACAGGCTGGCTACTGAGTACCCCCCTCCCCCCACCTGCCTCTCACTTGGCTGTCCTGCCAAACCGGTTTCCTTGGCTTCCTGCCCATTAATGTCCTTCTTGTGGGCTGAGCTGGTGGCTCCCCAAGAAATCGAGCTCTGCCAGGAGGTGGGGAGAACTGGGCTGGGGCTCCCTGAACACTTGTATGTAGCCATTTCCCCAGCAGGCTCTAGCTAGGGCTGGGGCTGGGTGCTGGCCCTGTGCCTGCCCTCCACCCTGTCAGGTACTGGGGAGCCAGGTCAGAGAAAGATGGACGTCCTCTGTGGCATGCTCTGGTCCTTTGGGACTCCACTCATGGGCGCCTCCTATAGGAAGCCTCCCCTTAGCTGGTCCTCCATGGCTGGGAGCACTTTGTCAGCCTAGTCCCTACCAGTGTGTTCTGTCACTCACTGTCTAGGGACCACCGGTCTGTCTGTCCCATGTGGACACCTTAGTGGGTCATAGGCTGTCTAGGTTGTCATCATGTCCACCACTAGCCAGGGTACAGTGGGTGTTAGTGAATGAATCAGTTATGGAGCTTTTCTTCCTGTCTTGCAGATGAGTAACTCAGAGCTCCAGGAGGNGACGTCACCCACGCGAGGGTGTCTCTAGCCCAGCCAACTTCAGGTCTGTGTGACTACAGGGCTCCTCCCTCGGGCAGTCTCCTGGGCATGAGGGGCTAGTCGAGGGCAGGGAGGGGTGAGGGTGAGAGGCAGAGGAAGGGGAGGCCTGTGTCGCTGCTGTCTGGCTTCCATCATTTCTTGAGCTCTCTGTGGGGTGCCACCATCGTCCCCTCCTTCAGCTGGGATGGAACCTAGGGCCTCCAGCCTGCTGTGCAGTGCTCCACTGCTGAGCTACAGCCCCAGACCTTTTTATTATTTGATTTTGAGTCAGTCTCACCAAGTTGTCCAGAATAGCCTGAATTCACTCACCATCCCAGGAAAGCTTTGGACTTGCCGTCTGCCTTTGTCCTGAATATNTGGGATTGCAGNGATTGATACCAGCCTGTGCCCCTGGCTGGGCTCGTCCTTTGATTCTTTGTCAGTGATGTTATTTATTTTTAATTTACTTTTTAAAAATTATTGGTTTTTAAATGTTATGTGTATGGGTGTTTTGCCTGTAAGTGCGTCTGTGCATCGAATGCGTTCCTGGTGTCCTCAAAGGTCAGAGGAGGGCATCAGATTCCCCTGAACTGGAGTTANAGACAGTTGTGAGCCAACATGTGGGTGCTGGGGATTGAACCCAGGTCCTCAGGAAGGGCGGCCAGTGCTCTTCCATGCTCAGCCATCTCTCCACCTTCCCATCCCTTTTTTGAGACAGGATCTCTCTATGTAGTCCTGGCTAGCCTAGAACTCACTCCGTAGATCCGACCAGCCTTGAATTACAGAGGTCCACATGCTTCTGTCTCCCAAGTACTAGGATTAAAGGTGTGCGCCACCATGCCTGGCTCAAGGCATTTATTTGTGGCTGGTGCTATCTAATGCCCAATTGAAGACCCGGGCCCTAAAGATAGGATAACATCACAGCATGGAGGGGCATCCCGTGTGTCTGTAGCTGATGGNTGTGGCCAGACTGGAGGTGGGGACTGCTCACTGAATACATTGGCATACTTGGAGTGTGCCTGGACCAGGGGTTGACCAGGAGCACTGTGTGGATGGGCTAGTCTAGGCACTGTTAGCATTAGTGGGGTTGGGGAGAGANAGAAGGACATGACACACAAGAACCAGGAGCAGGTTCCCCATGGGTTAAGGACATCTGAAGGTGATGTGATGGCCAGCAAGCTGTGTGGTTGAGAAAGAATTTAGTGCTAACTCAGAAACTGAAGGAGGAGAGAGAGAGTTCTGGGGATGGTGAGGGAAGGCTGTTCCAGGCAAGGGGAACTGCCTGTGCAAAGGCCCTGAAGCATGGAAGCTGCTGTGGACGTGATGGAATGGGCTGTGTGATCTCTGGGCCACAAGAAGAACTCCAGCTGTAGCTATGAGTAGGAGACAGCTGGACCTGACCCTCTAGATCAGCGGTTCTCAACCTGTGGGTCGAGACACCTTTGGGGATTGAACGACCCTTTCACAGGGGTCACCTAAGACCATCTGAAAACACAGACATTTACATTACAATTCAGAATAGCAAAGTCACAGTTATGAAGTAGCAACAAAAACAGTTTTATAGTTAGGGGTCACCACAACATGAGAAACTTTTTTTNATTTTACTTATTTATTTTTATTTTTGGTTTTTCAAGACAGGGTTTCTCTGTAGCTTTGGCTGTCCCGGAGCTCACTTTGTAGACCAGATTTACAGAGATCTGCCTGCTTCTGCCTCCCTAGTGCANGGGTTAAAGGTGTNNGCCACCACAGCCCAGCTGAGGAACNGTTATTAAGGGTTGCAGCACTAGGAAGGTTGAGAACCACTGCTCTAGTTGCTTACCAGGAACTCACAAAAAGCTGTTCAGAGGGCTCTGGAAGAGGCCACTGCCCCCTGCTGGTATGTGGGAGAGAGAGCTGCTGAGCCAGTCAGGGCAGAGGCAGGGAACTGGGGGAGGGCTTGAGTGACAGACCACCTGCCTGTGGTCCCACCTCCCTGGTGCTTCCTTCCCTCCTGCAGGTGCCTGTGAGAGCCCTAGCCAACCACCCACCGCTGGCACACTTCCTGTGCTAGGGCCCTGGAGCCATGTTCGGAAAGAAGAAGAAGCGGGTGGAGATCTCAGCCCCATCCAACTTTGAGCATCGAGTGCACACAGGTTTCGACCAGCATGAGCAGAAGTTCACAGGGCTGCCCCGCCAGTGGCAGAGCCTGATTGAAGAGTCAGCACGCAGACCCAAGCCTCTTATCGACCCCGCCTGCATCACCTCCATCCAGCCTGGAGCTCCCAAGGTAGCCATCACGTCTACCCCACAGCCATGCTGCCATAGTGGCCCAGCCCTTCAGCTGCTCTTGGCCTCCTTGCAGAACCCCCCACCTCTGTAACTCAGTGCCAGCCTCCACCCACCAGCCCCATCCGGGAAGCCCATGCTGACCCCTGACCTCTCCCCTCCTCCTGCCCCAGCACCGCACACTCAACCTTGGTCTCCTCAGTGCTTCATAACATAGGAGACAGCTCACTCCCAGACAGCTGCATTCCAAGGCTTGAAAAGGAGCAGCTGAGGCAGGTGGGAGCAAGGCAGAAGCTGTGGCCCCAATGAGACACCAGGCCATTCAGTCCTGTGGGGGTTTCCCTGTCATCCTGAGCAAAATGGCAGGGTTGGAATGGGACCTGAGGTCTGGGTCCAAGATCCCCACCCTTCCCCCANCTCCATGTGCAGTGAGAATTGTGGTCTCCTTGCCCAGGCACAGCTGTAGCCACNCAGGGCTAGTGATAAGAGTGCCCTGCTGGGCCTACTGAAGCTAACTTTGGAGTTGGATTCATTCCATGAGTGGCGGGACCCAGGGGAGCACAGCCAAGCCTGTCCCCAGTGGGTGGAGTTGGGTGTGCCTGTGGTCAGCAGGCTGGGTGCCTGGCACTGCNGCTGACTCATCCTCTCCCCATGACCAGCCCGCCGGGCCTGGCAGGAAAGAGGCAAAATCAGCAAGGTGTCCACAGCCACAGTGCTTGGGCCCAGGCTGGGGTCTTTCTTGTTATTTCAGGGTGCTGTAGGGTCATGTGAGAGCCTTGCCTTCTCTCCATTGCTAGAGAGCCCCTCTTGTCCTCTGACTCTTATAGGCGTCTCATGACCCAGGCCAGCTGGGAGCCAATAGAAACTGATTCTGAAGTAGGCCCTGCTTTTCTTGTCCTAGTNCCCCGACAGCCCACCCTAGGCCCTCCCATGTTCCACTGAGCTCTGTGGCCATTTCTCACAGGTCATGTCGGTGTTAGATGTCCCCAAAATTTCACCCCTGCTCCTTGCATCCTCTACCCCTCCACACCCCTGCCCCTAGCCTGCAAGGGGATTGACACTTGTCCTAATTCACATTCGGGCGCCTTAGCTGGTACTGCCTACACATCCATGNTTTTTGACCATTGACCCCAAGTTCTAAGACCAAAGCCTGGCAGGTATCCACTGAATGAAAGAAAGAAATAAAAGGGAGGACATGACTGCTCCTGGTATGGTGGAAGAGAAAGGTTATTGTAGATAAAATGGAGAGCATAGCCAGAGGCAGGTCTNCAAGAGTCCAGAGTGGACGTGACTGGGCCATGTGAGGAGGGGAGGGGAGAGCCGGAGACCAAGCAGCCAGGAGGGTAAAAGGTAAAAAAGGTAAAAGGACCAGCTTAGCCAAAATGGCTGGATTATATAGGAAAGGGCAGCTGGGGGAAGGGTATGTCAGCCAGAAGAACCCCGTAACAAGTGGGGACTTAGGGAGGCTGGGAGAACCTGCAGCCAGGGCAGCCCTTTGTCTGGGGTTGGAGATCTAACATCCACCTTGCTTGCTTGGCTCCCTGGGTGGGCAGACTTCCAGGCAGGCAGCCAGGGCCCCAGACAGGCTGGGACCTCTCAGAGACCATCCAGGTCCTGTCTCTGTGTGCCACCTGGGGGCAGTGGTGGGACAGGTCCTCAACCTTCCTTGTCTCCCCACTTCCCTCCTCTCTTCCTCCCTTCCTCCCTTCCTTCCCATAGTGAGGACGCCGATCTGGGAGCCAAGACATAGGCGGGACTGTAAATGGCAGACAGAGCTCTCTGTCCTCGGGAAGCTCAGAGGGGTAGAGCAGCCTGGTGGGTGCACAGCCATGTCAGCTGGCACTAGGGGCCGGGAGGGAAAACGGAAAGAGCCAGAGACCTGTGGGCTGGCATTTGAACTAGGAGTTAGCAAGGCATCNGAGAAGTATGTTTTGATCAAAGACCTCGAGGAAGGGAGCAGGGCAGCCATTGGAGACATCTGGAAGATGTAGGTTGTGGGCACATGTCTGGTGTATGGGAGAAACAGTGAAGAAGCCTGTGTGCCTGGGGCTCAGTGGGGGCAGGGAGGTGTGAGGGCTGGTGGTTCAGGGTGTATTCAAGTTGACATTTGCCACACAGCTCCTAGGCTTCCTAGGCCTTGACTTTAGGCTGTGGGCTTTCTAGTCTACACCCTATCCTCTGCCCTAGGGGGTCAGAGGGCCTGGTTTGGGGCTTAATGATGCTGGCAGCCACAGGGGAGGAAGTGCTGAGCCGAGTGGCCTGTAATTTGCAGCTCTGGGGGCTGATTACAGGCTGTGTTTACCTCCCTTGCCCCAGTCCACAGGGCAGAACTTGCTGCCAGGCTGGGAGCCAAGGAAAGTCAAGAGGCACTTGGGGGAGCCCCCAGAGTGGGTGGTGAGCATGAGAGCAGTTCTTGGGGCACTGCAGGCCCCTGTCACCCCACCTCATCATCACCACACCATCATTTCACCTGTCTCTGTCTTGTTTCCATGTTGTCTTGTTTCTGTGTCGGCCGCACCACCCGTGTCCCCTCCTTCCTGGCCTTACCCTGCCATTGCCTGGACCCCAGACCATCGTGCGGGGCAGCAAAGGTGCCAAGGATGGGGCCCTCACACTGCTGCTCGACGAATTTGAGAACATGTCGGTGACGCGCTCCAACTCCCTGCGCAGAGACAGCCCACCACCGCCTTCCCGTGCCCACCAGGAGAATGGAATGCTGGAGGAGCGGGCAGCCCCAGCCAGAACGGCCCCTGACAAGGCTGGAGGCAGAGGCCGGGCCACAGGCCACAGCGAGGCAGGCAGTGGCAGTGGTGACAGACGGCGGGTGGGGCCAGAGAAAAGGCCCAAGTCTTCAAGGGAGGGCCCAGGAGGGCCCCAGGAGGCCTCCCGAGATAAGCGCCCCCTCTCTGGGCCTGATGTTAGTACCCCGCAGCCTGCCAGTCTGGCCAGCGGGGCGAAACTAGCAGCTGGCAGGCCCTTTAACACATACCCACGGGCTGACACGGACCACCCACCCCGGGGTGCCCAGGTAACCCATCCCCCACTCCAGCACCTCAGTGTCTTCCTCCCATTGCTTCCCTGACCCCAACCACATCCCAGCTCCTTGTGCATTTCTCATCGCGACCTCCCATGTGTGTCAAATGGCTGGGGAGAGCTAATGCAGCCTCCACTCATGGCACTTCTTTCTTCTGTTGCAGGGGGAGCCACACAGCGTGGCCCCTAATGGGCCATTAGCCACAGGCATGGCTGCCCCTCAGTCTTCGTCCTCCTCCCGGCCTCCCACCCGAACCCGTGGTGCTCCCAGCCCAGGAGTGCTGGGCCCCCATGCCTCTGAACCCCAACTGGCCCCCCCAGCACGTGCTCTTGCTGCCCCTGCTGCACCCCCTGCCCCTGGGCCCCCTGGGCCTCGCTCACCACAGCGGGAGCCCCAACGAGTGTCCCATGAGCAGTTCCGGGCTGCTCTGCAGCTGGTAGTGGACCCAGGGGACCCACGTTCCTATCTAGATAACTTTATCAAGATCGGCGAGGGCTCCACAGGGATCGTGTGCATAGCCACCGTGCGCAGCTCAGGTAAACTGGTGGCCGTCAAGAAAATGGACCTGCGCAAGCAGCAAAGACGTGAACTGCTCTTTAACGAGGTAGGCACGGGCCAGGAAGCCCAGCACTGTCTTCTCCTCACAGCTGACAGCTGTCCCCAGCCTAAGGCTCCTGCCTGTGCCTCTGTCCTACCAAGTGCCCATGACCCAGGCTGACTTGTTCCAGCTAGTCCTGGGCCTGTGTTCTCCCTTCCAGACCTCTTCTCCTCTCAGGGTCCCTATCTCTGGGGAACTCTGTCCTACCCCCCTCTGGACCACAGCCAGTACTGGCACCCTCCAGTGCCGCTTCTGTGTAGCCTCTCTATCTTGCCCTTGGGCCCCTGCTCTAGTTTTCTCTCAGGTCTCCCTGGACACTCTATATAGCATCAGANGGANGGGGCTTTGACATTGAACCTTTACAGACCCTCTTCGTGTCTGTCTCCCNTATCCCCAAGGCAGAGTCCAGCCCCTGTCATATCCTATCTCCATCTAGTCATAACTAGGCATTTGGTTCAACCCAACTTCTGGCTCTGGGTGTTGGCAGCCTTGACATCCATCACAAAGGCAAAGAGAAGTGTGTGTGGGTATGACAAGTCCCTCCTGCCTCTGCTAGAGGAGTCCCCAGAGGTCCAGCTTGGAGGCTGTCCAGCTCTGCTTGCCTATCTCCTAGCGCTTCCTCCCCAACCTTCACAGTTTGTCANCACATCCCAGGACTCCATCCACACCAGGAATTCCTCCTNACGCTGACCTTGCTCTCCTAGTCCTCTGAGCATAGTGTTCCCCACCGCCCTTAGCTCCCAGACCTTTCCCTCCCCAGTCGGTCCTTCGTCCGGACACACACACACCTTTTATTTTAGCTTTTCTTCATACTTGGCTGGTCCTCTTGTCGCCTGTTTCTCTTGATGCCTCCTATGGTCAGAGCACTCAAAGACCAGCCAGGACCAGTCAGGATCAGAGAACCTGCATGGTGGGTTAGGGGTNCAGGGTACACCCCTAGAATGGAGGGGTCTGCCTCAGGCTACCTTCGAGGTATTCTTGGCTTTGGACAAGGGGACAGCTGGAGTGAGCAAGCCAGGAGGTTGATGCGAGGCTGGCTGGCGCCAGCTCTAAAGGCAGAGACAATACCTGTGGTCCCAGTGCTGACTCTGCCCCGCCCAGGTCGTGATCATGAGAGACTACCGACATGAGAACGTGGTGGAGATGTACAACAGCTACCTGGTGGGTGACGAGCTCTGGGTGGTCATGGAGTTCCTGGAGGGAGGTGCCCTCACGGATATCGTCACCCACACCAGGTACTGCTGGGTGACCTGCTGCCTCATGTGCTCCCGGGGGTGGAGCTGGGACCCTTCAGCCTCTGGTGATAGACACGTCCCTCCAGAGTGTGTCCCTCCAGAGTGTGAGTGGGGTCATAGCAGCTTAGCCCCCCCACCCCTACTGAGGCAGGTCTTTGTGACCTCTTGATTGCCTGAAACAGAATAGGGGCCTCTCAGCTCCCCACCCTCACCCCAGGCCCGACATTCCCAGCAGGGGCCTGTCTGCCCAGTTGTTCCTTCTGCCCATGCAGGATGAACGAGGAACAGATTGCCGCTGTGTGCCTGTCTGTGCTACAGGCGCTGTCTGTGCTCCATGCCCAAGGCGTCATTCACAGAGACATCAAGAGTGACTCCATCTTGCTGACCCACGATGGCCGGGTAAGTGGGAAAGTGGCTGGATGTGGGAGGCAGCGTTTTTGNTTGGTTGGTTTTGTTGTTCAAGATAGTTGTTCCTCCTTGTAGCCCTGGCTGTCCTGGAACATGCTCTGCAGACCAGGCTGGCCTCGAACTCTGAGATCCGCCTGCCTCTGCCTCCCAAATGCTGGGATTAAAGGCGTGCGCCACCACCGCCCAGCAGCTTTTCATCTTTTTAACAGAACAACTTGAAGGCGGAAAGTTTTGTGTTTTGTTTTGTTTCTTAGCATTTCAGAGGCTTCAGTCCATTATGGAGCCAAGCAGCTCCCTTCTTGNCGGCCAGGAAGCAGGAGAAAGCTTGTGCTAGGGGTCTCCTTCCCTTCATTCCAGCCTGTAGAGTAGTGCTACCCACATTCAGGGTAGCTCTTGTCCCCGGTTAATCCTCTGGAAATGTTCTCACACACCCCCACACCTTCTTAGGCTGATGCTGGCCTGGAACTTGCTATGTAAACCAGGCTGGCCTTGAACTCAGAAATATATTTGCTCCCACACCTGGCTTTTGTTTGTTTTTTGAGACAATGTCTTCTGTGTGTCCCAGCTGGCCTGATACTTGCTACACTGCCCCAGGCTGGCTTCTAACCACTGTTTTAGACTCCTGAGAGCTGAGATTACGGGCATGCTCCACCATCTCTGTTGCCCAGACAGGACCCTCGAGGGCCTTGTTGCCCTGGCACTCGGCCTTGGACACGTGTGCCAGGTTTGCTGTGGCCCCAAGTGTCACCTCCCTCGGTCCTTGTGTCATCTTGAGTGCCTCCCTCACTTCAGCAAGCCAGGTTGGAGCACAGGGGTGACCATATAACAGGCTGGACCCTGTGCTGTGAAGCTGGCTTTGCTGGCTTCCCCCCTTTTAGACTGAGGTCTTGACTCTGAATCTGGGGCCGTGATTGAGTCAGGTAGTACCCATAGTCCAAGGAGACATGAGTTCTGGGGGCCAGAAGAGCCATACACATCATCAGGAATCCAAAAGGGCCCACAGCTCAAAAAGGGTGTGAGTCCTAGGTCTGTTATGGCAGAGGCACGCTCTCTCCACCCACCCCACCCCTCTTCCCCCTTCCCCTCCCTTTGCTCTCACATACAGACCCAGGCTGGGCTGTGTTCCTCTTGAACCAGTGACTAGCACTTCCTCCCACTAGGTCCAAGGGCCAAGGTCCCTGGGCTTTCAGAGCCAAGCCTGTCTTGGTCCCTGCTGAGCCTTCACTCCCTCCAGGCCTTGAGCACCATCCCCTGAGCACCTCAGGACACCTGAGAGCCCTGCCAGGAGGGAGCAGAGCCCTCAGCCCTGCTGCTCAGTGGAGCCCATGTGTCTGAAAGCAGTCAGGTGGGCGGGCCCCTCTGACCTGCAGCCTGTGTGCCCCAGGTGAAGCTGTCCGACTTCGGGTTCTGCGCCCAGGTGAGCAAGGAGGTGCCGAGGAGGAAGTCACTGGTGGGCACACCCTACTGGATGGCCCCAGAGCTGATCTCCCGCCTTCCCTACGGGCCAGAGGTAAGTAAGCCCAGTGGTGGCCCCTACCCAGTCTTGAGCATCCTGTGTGAAGGTGGCCTAAGTTTCCTTTATCTGTTGGAAAGGCTGGGCTGATGCTTGAGGGAGCCGCCGTGGCTAGGGAGAGGGTGGCACCTTCATTCTGGCTGTGGTAGCCACTTGATGCTGTGGTCTGCCTGGCCCTGAGCTTTTCTCCCTGTCAGTCAGCAAACTTGATCCCCACTAGACATGGGGGTGGGCAGGCTGAGCAAGGTCCCACAGGGAGCCAGGCCAGCATGAGAATCCTTGGGACTGTCTCAGTCAGGGTGGCTTGTAAGTGACAGGAACGGAGCGCAAACACATGAGCAATCCATGGCAGCGGTGGTTCCCTAGACCTGAGAATTCAGGGTAGGCAGGCTCCCACTGTCCATAGCTTATGGGCCTAGGACCAGGGATAAAGAGGTGGAGGCCAACTGGGAACCACACTCCCTGGGGCTTGCAGAGCATTGGCTGCCCTCTGCACTCAGCCCTGTGGTCCCTTTCCCACTGTAGGTAGACATCTGGTCATTGGGGGTGATGGTGATCGAGATGGTGGATGGGGAACCCCCCTACTTCAACGAGCCACCCCTCAAAGCCATGAAGATGATTCGGGACAACCTGCCACCCCGACTGAAGAATCTGCACAAGGTGAACAGAACTAGGCTGTGCTGTTGGTGGCTCCTGGTGCCTCCCCCAACCCCAGAGACAGAGCCACAGGGTCCCCTGAGCCCTAGGCTACCACAGAGCTCAGGCCCAGGTTGCCCAACTGTTGGGGGATTTGCTTGTCGGAGGGGGCTGCCGCCCACTTTGCCAGACCACAGGAGTGGAAAGGAAATGAGCCCTGGGGCTGTTGGGTGCCGTGCCCCTTGTGACCCTGTGGTAACTCCTGAGGCTTCTTCAGCCCGCCCTCAGGTGCCATCAGCCCACAGGACATTACAGGAAAGTGTCCCTGTAGCAAGTAACCCTGTCCTCCTGACCTCTGCTCCTCCACAGGCCTCACCATCTCTGAAAGGCTTCCTGGACCGCCTGCTGGTGCGTGACCCAGCCCAGCGGGCCACTGCTGCTGAGCTACTGAAGCACCCATTCCTCACCAAGGCGGGGCCGCCAGCCAGCATCGTACCCCTCATGCGCCAGCACCGAACCAGATGAGCCGGAGCCTGGTCCCTAACCAAAGAGCCCTGGGCCACCCTGCCCAGCAGAGGCCAGTAGGGGGCCGACCTGCTCTGCAGCCTATGAGACACTGTGGGGAGCCACCATCACTGTGCTGGGGGTTTCNTGGGACCCAACTACTGACTCTGGTTTTGGTTCCATGACTTGTAAAGCAACACCAGGACATACGGGACCAAGTGAGGCTCCCTGGGTCCCTCCCCCTCCAGGACAGGCCCCTCCCCTGTGCTCTGTCCACAGGAGAAAAGGCGGCAGCCCCATCACTGGAAATCTGCACCAGGGGCCACTGGGGGCAGAGATGACACTATGAGAAAGATATGTGTGTAAAGTGTGTGTGTGTGTGTGTGTGTGTGTGTGTGTGTGTGTGTGTGTGTGTGT
>LZPO01027417.1:294188-307481 GCA_001675575.1 Neotoma lepida | reverse complement strand
TTGCTCCCTTCTCTCCCCCAGCTCCTCCCTAACAATTTCTCCCTGTCCAGCTCTCTCAGACCTTGCTTGGCCCCTGGGGTCTCCTTTGACGTACCCATATCTCCCTGAATGTGTGACTGTGAGCTGGGGCTGCTCCTTGCAAACCCACTGCTGGTCTCATAGCAGGTGCTCAATAAACCTTCCCAGAGTGCTAGAAGAACACACATGTGCTCANGAGGCTGCGTGCGTACCTGGTCTTTGCTCCTTAGAGCTGCTCTCGGCTCACACCTCACCCACTCAACAAATCCTTGACCTCTGGGTGCTTCTGTGACCTCTGGATCTTTTACANTGATGTTGAACTCTGACCTCTTTTTTGCAGTGCTCGGAATTGACCTCAGGTTCTTTTGTGTATTCTAAAATACATNNCCAGAGCTCTTTTTACTTATTGAAATTCTGAGACAGGATCTAGCTAAGTGGTCCAGATTGGTTTCAATTTTCAATTCTCTGCCTCTGCCTCTTTGAGTAGCTGAGATTACAGGTCTGCACCATTGGGCCTAGCCTGACCTCTATTTTTTTCCTTCTACCTTGTGGGTCTTGGGGATCGAACTCAGGTCATCAGGATTGGTAGCAAGCCCCTTTACCTGCTGATCCATCTCATAGGCCCCCAACAGCTGATCTTTTTGTATGCCCCAGTATATGCCCCTGAAGTATTCATCCATTAACTCTTAGACCCTCCCCAAATCCCAGGCCTGTCTCCAACTCATCCTGGATTTCATTCCTGCAGAGCCGTTCCCATATCTCTCTGCCCAGGACACTGTGTCTCCAGCATCCACAGAGTCACCCAGACCAGATAGCCATTAGAGCCCTCATGCCTGGGGCAAAGGTGAAGCAGAAATCATGACCTGAATAGAAACAGGAATCTGAACTAAAGTGTCTTCCATGTGTCAGACAGGGGACATTAAATATGATTAACAACCCAGAGTCAAGCCTGTAATCCCAACTACTAAGGAGCCTGAGGTAAAGGGATCTCAAGTTAAAAGATGACCTGGGCAATTTAGTGAGACCCTACCCCAAAGAAAAAGTACAGAGAGGGCTGGGGGTGTGGCTCAGTGGTAGAGCCCCTGCCTAGAATCCTCCAGTGAGGGGCTGGGGGTGTGGCTCAGTGGTAGATCACCTGCTAGCATGGCAAAGCCCTGTGTTCCATACCCAACGTCTAAATAAATACAGACAAAACAACAATAATAGCAGCAACAGAAATCAAAGACTACCACATAATCCAATACACACGACTCTAGCCTGCACAAGGTCCTAGAATGACCCCTTATGTTCTAGGCATGAATGGTGAGGGTCTGTAAGCCCCCCAGGAGACTGAGGCTAAATATCACCTGAAGTAAACCAGGAGTACTTAAATATTTAGACAGCAGCCAGCATTGCCCTTCCTTGCCCCTTGGGTGTCTTTGTTCACCCCTAACCCCAACTTAGAATCTCAGGCTGTGTCTCTACTATGGACTGACTCAGANCTAATCATTCTACTTTCCCGTTCATCCAGTCCTGAGTGGATTTGGGTCTCAAACACAAGCAGATGGCACACGGGGTTAACTTCTCAAGGCCTGTATTACAGGGAAGCTGCGATGGCAGGCAGCAAGGCCATCTTGCCTCCTGGCTCTTAGGACCACAGCAATCCCCAAGGTCAGGCGGTGTTGGGCTCAGCACTGTGTGTAGAGATGACGGCCTTNAAGGCGTCAAGAGCACCTGTAACAGAAACAGGAATTCTCAACAGGGGATGCCAGGGCACCGAGATGCCCATGTCGGAAGGTCTGGGGAGGGGTTTCAAGGCTCTAGGCTCAGGAGCTTGGGGTCCTGGCCTGGAAAGGTTGGGAGCTGCTGATTTTTTGAGGGGTTCTGCAGTGTTGGTTTGGGATGGTTCTACAGTGGGATAGAGGTTACCTGGGGTCTGTGGGACTTCAGGATGATTGCTGGACTTGGGGGCCCCCCAGGATTGGGTCTGGGAGGTCTGGAAATGGTTTCTGGGTTTGAGGCTCATCTAGACAGGGTGGGTAGGGGTGGAAGTCTAGTCTAGACTGAGTCTTCAAGACTTGAGCCTGGGGTCTTGAGGCCTAAGAGGATTCTTAAACATGAGAGTTTGATCTAGGGGACTTTCAAATGCAATGGGGGGGGGAGCTGGCTTTGGATCTAGGACCCCAAAAGGAACCAATGAGCTCCTTGTTCTCAGGCCAGGAATTCTCCTGCAAGTGCAGAATAGAAGGTACCACTGAAGGGGAGGGTCTTCTAGAATGGAGGTACAAGTAGAGTGGAGTGCGGCTTCCTACCCTGGGGAGCCCAGAGTTTGTCTGAGAGACTCAGGGGGCCGAGGACCATAAGGTGGAAGATAAGAGGCCTAGTCTGGGGGTGCACTCGGAGATGAGACCGCCAGGAACAGTTTCTAGAGGAAATCTACCTTTTTTAGAATGAGCCGTGTGTGGGGTGACATACGTCTGGATTCTGGGTGAACCTTGGGCTTGGGTGGTGGGGCTGGGTAGGGGGTTCGGAGCTTTAAGGTCACAGGAACTCACTTGCAGTAGAGGCCAGAGATAGAGTTGGCCCAGTCTCCGAAGATACCTCTACGGTACTCTTCCAGGCGGGGGTAGCTGCCTGAAGAGAACTTGCGTGTCTTGCCTTCCTTGCCTGGGCGAGACCACACAGTGAGCTCGCAGCGTGTGCCCACTACCAGAGACGACGCTTTGTTGGCCCAGCTCGAGGGCAGGTAGGGCAGGTCGGTGCCCGGCTCCAGGGACAGCTCGGCCCCTTGGCAGCAATTGTCATAGTAAGGATCACTCTTGTCATAGAGCTTGGCGCACGTGCGCGTCCCATCTTCCTTCTTCAGGTCTGCGGGCAATGGACAGGCGCCCCGGGAGCCAGGGACGTCCACCAGGGTCAGAGTCAGCAGCAGCAGCAGGCACAGTGGGGACATGGCGACAATGGGCCACTGGAGATCTGCGGTGCATTTATACATCTGACCCATGGGAAGAGAGAAGCTGTGCGATAAAGACTGGAGAGGAAAGAGGACACGCCCCCTGCCTTAGGAGCCAGAGACCTCGCTGCGCAGCCTGGAAAATCCCACAGCCCTGAATAATAAATACAAGGTGAAAGTAAGACCCTAATACATTGAAGTCTGACTGGTCAAACACCATTATAAAGACAGTTAAGTGGCTGGAGATGCGGCTCGGAGTGACTTCCTAGTACCCAGGAATCGGTAGGTTTGATCCTTCCTACTGTTTACAGTGCTGCTGAGGTGGTGTAAGCACTGGGGAGGTAGAGGCAGGGGGATCAGGAGCTCAAGGTCATCCTTGGCTACAAAACAAATTGGAGGCTACCCTGAGATGTATTCCAGACCCTCGGTGGGAGATAGATAGATGATAGATAGATAGATAGATAGATAGATAGATAGATAGATAGATAGATGATAGCTAGATAGACAGACAGACAGACACATACATACATACATACATACATACATACATAGATTAGGAAAGAAGGAGATGACTCAGAGGTTCAGATCTTTGGACACTGATCCAGAGGATTCATCACTTCTGGCCTCCATGGGTACCTTGCAAGCACATGCACAAACTCCCACAGAGACACACATGCACACATGTAATTAAAAATAAATCAAATATTTTTAATGGGAAATGTGAGGGCTGGAGAGATGGCTCAGCAGGGAACCCAGGGTTCAGAGCCCCAGCACCATGTAAAAGCCTAATATNGCCCTGTGTGCCTGTAACCCCAGCACTGCAGAGGGCAGAGACAGGAGAATGGTTGGGGCTTGCTGACCAGCAACCAGGTTCAGTGAGAGAGCCTGTCTCCAGGATAAGTTGGTGATAGAGCAGAGATAATCTGTGTCCTCCTCTGCCTCTGTGTACACATACATGCACACTAACGCATACAGCCCACACACACGTGTGTGCATATACCACACACATACACAGTTACAAAAGAAAGAGAGAAAAAAGGAAAAGGCAGCTGAAATGCTGGCACAGACCTCAAACTCCAGGACCAAGGAAGCTGCGGATGAGGAGAGAGCTCTGGGCCAGCCTGGGCTACAGATGAAGACTGCCTGAAGAAACCAAGGGGCTGGGAATGTTAAGTTAATTAAATGAATAATTTGGTTAATTAAAAAAGGGTTCCTACCCTTGCACTGGAATTGTTGAACCAAACAGATGTGTTCTCCTCACACTCTTTAAGTTTCTGCAAGGCAGTGTACCAGAGGTGGGGATGGGTTGCCACACTCTGGACGTAGCTAGCATATAAGGAGAAATGAGCCCCCTCTTCCCTCACCCCTACCTCCACACTAAAGCACAGGCCCTGAGGAGAAGGAGAGGACGGGCGTCTCCTATCCTCACCCTATACCTCAAGAGCTGGAGATATGTTTTCGTGTGGTTCTGGGTATGGAACCCACAGCCTCAGGCAAGCTATACTCCAGCNGTGCCAGGGGGCTTTCCTTCCTTCCTTCCTCCTCATCCTCCTCTTCTTCCTCTCCCTCCTCTTTTAGTTTTCTGAGGTAGGATCTCAATATATAGCTGGCCTTAGTTACAGCCATCCTCCTGTCTCTGCCTCCCCAGTGCTGCGTTACAGACAAGCACCACCACACCACACAGTTTGTTCACCTGAGAAATGGGTGGTATTTTTCTCTACACTGTCAGAGTGTAAGGTGACAATGGATGAATGACAGTGTTTTAGTGTCTGAGACGGATGTCAGTGATGGAGGTCGAGCCTAGCCTGTGTGCGGAGCTCATCTCTAGCACCACCAAGTAGGGAAAGAAAATCTGGGGTCTGGGAAGGTGGTTCCGTCATTGAAGTGCTTGTCATGTAAACACGAGGACCTGAGTTCAGATCCCAGCACCAACGTAAAAAGCCAGTGATAGCTCGGCTGTGCTCCAATGCTGGGGAAACAGACAGGCAGAACCCGGGGCTCTCCAGTAGATGCTCTAGCTGAACTTGTGATCTCCACCTGCCAGAAAGACCCTGTCTCAAAAATAAGTGGACAGGGGCTGGAAGAAGGGCTCAGCAGTTAAGAGCTCTGCCAGAGGACCTGGGATCAATTCCCAGCACCCANGTGATGGCTTATAGCTGCCTGTAACTCCAGTTCCATCAGATCCAACACTCTCTTCCTGTTTTCCTGGGCACTAGACACACATGTGGTGCCCCCATATACATAGAGCAAAATTATTTAAATATGTAAAACTAAAAATAAGTGGAGAGCTGAGAGTGGTGGTGTTCACCTTTAACCCCAGCACTCAGGAGGCAGTGACAGGTGGATCTCTGTGAGTTCGAGGTCAGCCTGGTCTACAGAGTGAGTTCCAGGACAGCCAGAGCTATACAAGAAACCTTGTGGGGGGGCAGGGCAGTAAAGAGTGATTGAGAAAGGCCACTGATGTTGACCTCAGACCTTTACATGCACACATGCACATGTGCAAAGACATGAACACACACACTACAAATATCCACAAACATACACACACAACAGAAACTACAGAGGTTGCCAAGATGGTTCAGTGGGTAAAGATGCTTGCCACGCAAGCCTGACAGCCTGAGTTCAGTACCTGTAATCTACATAAAAGTGGCAGAAGAAACCAACTCCCCAACAGTCTCCTGTGACCTCTGCATACCTCCTGCCATCACGCACACAGTAATAATAAATATAATTTTAAAAACACGTAGTGGAATTGCCTAGGGAACTAGATTGCCTGGGTCCAAACCCCAGCTCCTTCATGCTCCTGCACCACAGAGTGACGGGATCTATTTCTAAATGCTAGTGCATGGAACAAGGGGAGAGTCCCATGAGCGCACCAAGAGTATGGCTTCCTCATTCTCCTGTGCCTGCCTCCCCAGTACTGAGGTTATAGGCATGCACCATGACCCCTGTCCTCATGCCTGCAAGGCAAGCAAGCACTTCACCCACTGAACCGTCTCTGCAGCCTGGAGCTTCAACCTGGACTCTGCCAAGTGTTTGCTGAGTGACTTCCGGCAGATGCACTTGTCTTTCTGAGTTTTTCTCCTTTTCCTCAGTGGGATTGTAGATGGTAAGACGAATTGCTAAAGTCATTTATAATGAGTCCAAACCACTACAAACCACCCATATCATTGTTATATATAAATATACTGCAAACACCTAATAGAAAATATCGGATAAAGGGCTGGAAAGATGGCTCAGCGGTTAAGAGCACTGACTGCTCTTCCAGAGGTCCTGAGTTCAATTCCCAGCAACCACATGGTGGCTCACAACCATCTGTAATGAGATCTGGTGTCCTTTTCTGGTATGTAACATACATGCAGGCAGAACACTGTATACATAATAAATAAATCTTAAAAAAAAAGAAAATATCAGACAAATATAAAATTGTATGTATAAATGTGCAGAGCCTACGGCCTCGGACCTGCTAGGTCAGCTGGAGTGTCACCACTATTAGCATGATTCTGAGACCTTCATCTTGCCCCAGATCAGACCCAGCTCTTTGTCCCTCCTTCCAGTCTCATGATTCATGAAATCTAATCTNCAGCTGTTAACTTCCCAGAAAGCTTTCTGGACTTCAGGGTCATAGAGGCCCAACTCTTGGTCCATGGGCACGAAGCCATAGATACCAAAGTGTGGCAAAGTCGCCTACAGCTGCATACACCCAGGAGGGTTCCAGGAAAGGGGCAACATGACTCACACCACACACCATCATCATACAAAGTACAGAACAGGCCATGGGCACAGCACCCCCACCCAACACACATGTAGGTAGAGGAACAGACTCTGGTCATCCAGTCTCTGGTGCTTTTGCTATTGTCTTTGTTTTTGTGATGTGCAGGGTCACAGTATTAGGCAAACACTCTACCACTGAGCCACACCCCAGCCCCTCACTGGGGGATTCTAGGCAGGGGCTCCACCACTGAGCCACACCCCAGCCCCTCACTGGGGGATTCTAGGCAGAGTCTCTGCCACTGAGCCATGGCCCCCAGCCCCTCACCGGGGGATTCTAAAGGGCACACTATGAGTGTAGTGTGGATAGACACAGGTTTAATACACAGGCCTAGAGAAAAAAATGACCAACATCCTGGGTCCCAGTGCAATCCGGGCACTATTACCTGCAAGGCCCACTCCTTGCTCACTCCAGGCCCACAAATCCACAAAATCTCAGTGGTGCAAATCCCCACTGGTTCACTTGCGCGCATGCTTAGCATCTCCACTCAGGAACAGTTCTCCTCACTGCGTGTTCACAGACACGAAGTGTAGAAAAATAAACATCTTCTCCCACAGCCTCTTCCTCAGGAAGAACGCAAGAATGCCTTGCCCTTGAGGAATCCATGAGCCTCCGAGAGAGCCAGACGGTAAATCGATAACTCAGACACGGTGTGAAAGGGGTTCTAACAAGCACATTGCGAAGGATTCTGGGAATGNAGTGGGAAGAAAGGTTGGCTTTCTTTCTTTCTTTTTCTTTTTTAAATTTCCAGTGATACATTTGATTAGTCGAAGAAATCCTCCTTTTAGATCTCGCAACCTTGATTCGACATTTTTGCAGCAGCTCAGAAAAAAGAAGATTGCTGCCCACGTGAGATCACCCCTGGGAGGAAAAGGAATGTATCTTGTTCAGAGTAATCACTACACAGGAATCCCATTATGGATGGCACGGGGTTTAAATGACAAAGCTGGCCTGGAGAGATGGCTCAGTGGATAAAGCTTGGTGACCAGCCTGAAAACTTGAGTTCAATTCCTGGAAGCCACGTATGGTGGAAGGAAAGCACCAATTCCTAAAGCTGTCCTCTGACATCTGCATGCATGCCATGGCATGTATGCACCCACACACAGACGCATACTCACACACACAAACAAAGTTTTACTATGTAAATATGAAGCTGGGCACGGTAGGTCATCCCTTTAATCCCAGCACTTGGGAGGCAGAGGCAAGAAGGTCTCTGAGTTCGAGGCCAGCCTGGTCTACAATACAGTGAGTTCTAGGACAGCCAGGGCTACCCAGAGAACTCTGTCTCAAAGGGGGTAGAGCACTAGAGAGATGGCCCAGAGACTAAGAGCACTTGCTGCTGTTCAAGACGACCCGGGATCAAGTCTCAGTATCCACATGGCAGCTCACAGCATCTGTAACTACAATTCCAAGGGATCTGACGCCCTCTGTGGTACTACACATACATGGTGCGAGGATATACATACAGGCAAAACACCCATACACATAAAATAGAAAGTAAAGGAAAAGGGTGGTTGTTTGTTTGTGTGTGTGTTTTGTTTTGTTTTTCAAGACAGGGCTTCTCTGTGTAGCCTTGGCTGTCCTGGAACTCACTCTGTAGACCAGGCTGGCCTCGAACTCACAGAGAGCCACCTGCCTCTGCCTCCTGAGTGCTGGGATTAAAGGTGTGCACCACCATGGCCCAGCTGTTTTGTTTGTTTTGTTTTATGTAAGTGAAAATGTTGAATGCGTTTCACACATACAGAAAAATATGTAACCACCCCTGAGCACACTAGACCGTCAGTAGTCACTACTGCTGAGGAATGGCAGGTGCCCAGTGGAATTGTCTCCTTCAGTCACTCATGACTTAAGCACGGGGACACATCCTGAGAACTGTGTCATGGAGTTGTGCAACAACTGCTCACACCGGATGGTGGTGACTTATTATGTGATGTCATCTGAGGGGACCAGGCCATAGACATAGTCCCTTGAAGGCAGAAATGTCATTATAATATACATAGCAGGAATTTTTTAAAGAGACATTTCTTATTTTAAAATATGTGTGTCTATGAGTAGGTATGTGCTTGTGAATGTGGGTGCTCTCAGAGGGAGACGAGTGTATTGGACTACCTGGAGCTGGAGTAACAGGTGGTTGTGAGCTACCTGATGTGGGTCCTGGGGATCCAAACTCAGATTCTCCATAACAGCAGCAAGGCCCTTAACTGCTGAGCCACTACTTCAGCCTCCCAACTCACTGTATTTATTTATTTTGATTTCTTTCACTTACTTAGTGATGTGTGTGTAAATGTGCCAATGTGTGTATATTGCTAGGTTTTTGTGGTACTGAGGATGGAGTTCAGAGCTTTATGCATGCTAGGTAAGTCCTCTACCACTGAGCCATGCCCCCAGCCCCTCACTGGGGGATTCTAGGCAGGAGCTCTACCACTGAGCCACACCCCCAGCCCCTCACTGGGGGATTCTAGGCAGGGGCTCTCCCACTGAGCCACACCCCCAGCCCCTCACTGGGGGATTCTAGGCAGGGGCTCTACCACTGAGCCACACCCCAGCCCCTCACTGGGGAATTCTAGCAGGAGCTCTACCACTGAGTCACTTTACCCCAATTTCATCCAAGTCTTACTGTTTTTCTCTCCACCCTAGGGATGGAGCCAGGGTCTTGGGTGTGCTAAGTCAACTGTGAGCTGCATCCCTCCCGGTTCATCAGTTTTAATTACACAACCTGCTGAGAATCAGGATGGATCCTGTCCTGTTCCATCCTGCCTGGGGCCCTAGTCTTCTCTGTGACCAGGCATTCCTGCCCACTGGATCAGTGCTGGCAACTCAGAAGAGGAAGAGAAGCTGGAAGGGCTCCCTTCCNGTGGAAAGAAGAAAGAACTCAGGAGGAAGAGAAGAAGAAAGTCCTCTACTGAGGAGACTAAGATCTGCTAAGGAAGGGAAAGAAGATGTNTGCTGCTTTTGCTGTGGTGTCTCAGACTACGGACAGACAGACAGACACACAGACACACAGACACACACATAAAGTAATAAAAATAAAAAATGGTCTAGAGGTGNGAGTCGACATATAGTGCCTGCCTAGCCTGCAACAGACCCAGGGTTTAATCCCCGGTACTAACCAAACTATAGCAAACCAAAAAATGGACCTGGTGGTGCACACCTGTCATCCAAGCTACTCAGAAACAGAGGCAAGAGGATTGCATGTGTTCGTGTGTGTGTGTGCGCGTGTGTGTGTGTGTGTGTGTGTGTGTATGTGTTCGTGTGCGTGTGTGTGTATGTGTGTGTGTGTGTGTACCTGTGTGCGTATCTATGTGAGTGTGTGTGTACCTGTGTGCGTATCTCTGTGTGTATGTGCCGTGGGATGATCCTTCTGCACTCTGTGAATATGCATTACTCCCATTGGTTGATAATAAAACTGTTTGACCAGCAGTCAGGCAGGATAAGGTTAGGCAGAACAGTCAAGCTGAGGACTCAGATGTAGAGGGGCAGAGTCGAGAGAGACTTGAGCCATCAGCCCAAGAAACAAGATACCAGAGGACCAGTAAAGCCATGGACCACATGGCAATACATAGATTAATGGAAATGGGTTAATTTAAATGGAAGAGCCAGTTAATAATAAGCCTGAGCAATCAGTCAAGCATTTATAATTAATATAAATAAACCTGTGTGGTAATATGGGAAGCAGCTCCCAGGTATTTGGAAACAGGNGGGCGGGAGAGAAGGCTTCATTTACATGTATGTGTACGTGAGTATGTGTAGCTGTGTGTGTGTGTGTGTGTGTGTGTGTGTGTGTGTGTGTTCAGGTGTGTGCTTGTCCACATGTGTAGGTCAAGTGTCTTCCTCTACCATTCTCCACCTTATGTTTTGAGACCCAGTCTCTCACTGAACCTGGAGCTCACCACCAACTCGATGGCTGGTTAATGATCTTCAAGGAGCTACCGGTCTCTGCATCTCATTCCTTCCCCTAGCACTGAGGTTACAGGGCATCTCAGCCACCTAGCTTTAAATTTGAGCCCTGGACAGGTGGTGGTGGGTGGCATATGCCTTTTATCCCTGCACTTGGGGGGGAGGGGGCAAGGCAGATCTCTGTGAGTTCTAGGCCAATCTCTTCTACAGAGCAAGTTCAGGACAGCAAAGGCTACCCAGAGAAATCCTGTCTCAAAAAACTTAAATAAATAAATAAATAAATTTAATTAAATAAACTGAAGCCCTCAAATTCGTACAAGGAGCACATTACCCACTAAGTCATTTTCCTGGTTCTCACCTTGTATTTTGAGGCAGGATCTCAGCCAGCCCAGGCTGGCTTCACTGTGTAGCTGAATCCTCTCGCCTCTGCCTGCCAACGCTGGGATTACAGTAGTGAGCTACCAAGCTGGATTTTGGCGCCTTCTCACTGCACGGCAACAGCAGAGGGCGTCTGCGAGCGTGAAGGGAGGGGCTCCCCGGCCTCCACTCGTGTCATAACTAATTCACTCCCACTCAGCCTGCTTCACCCATTCGTGACAGTGACACACTCGTGACGTAGTCATCTCTTACGGGTCCCGCCTTTCAATACTGTTGGTGTGACACATTTCCACATCAGTTTTGAAAGCACTGCAGGTGACGGCTGTTGGGGTAGGGATTTCTCAGGAGGAATATATCACAGACACAGCTGTCATGCCATAGTCATTCTTGATGGCTCAGATAGGGTAAAATTCATTTTGGTTGGAAGCAATGGAAACCCACTCAAACTAGCTTAAGTGGGGGGAAACGTACTAGAAGGGAAAAGGAAGCGTNAGAGACTCTGACAGAAACATCTTGGCACTGACTTGTGAAGTTGAATATATGCAAGTTCTAGAAGCCAGNAACTACACTCAGGTATGCCGTGAAGAACCCTCACACTGGCACAGAAGCTGAGGAGAGTCTTGTTTGAGGCCGAGTGTGGCAGCACACNCTAGTAATCCCAGCACAGTGCACAGGCTGGAGGATCAGGGGTTCAAGGCCTGGCTCCATGGTGAGTTCAGCAGATGGAGAAAAAAAAGAAAAGCAGGCAATCTCTCAGCCAGCCAAGCTAAGAAACAACCTGCATCCGGTCTGTGCCTGGGTCTCCCTGTGTAGCCCAAGCTGGCCTCAATCCTCTTGCCCCTGAATGCTGGGCTTCAGATGTGTTATCACACCTGGTTAGTCTTCCTTTTCCTCCAATGCTGGGGGATGGAACCCAGGACAGCATGTGTGCTCAGTATGACAGCTTTACCTCTGAGCGATTCCTCAGACCCCAAAATCTCCATTCTTTGTAAACCACCCAGTCACAATCCCAGATATTTGGAAGGTGGCTTGAGATGTTGTCCTGGGCTCAAAACTACATGGAGTGATGGTGGAAGAGCACAGACACACGTCGGGCGCATCCTCAGAGACACACACNGCAGCTCCTANGCCATGAGTGCNCAGACTCCATCCGTGACCCAGATGCAGCCTCCCTCCCCACAGTTCATNAGCTATGACTGTTCATCCCTGTTGCAGTCACAGGCAAGGACAGAACCCATGATGTGGCTGCTAGGATCCCTTATGACACCCTCAGCCATTCTGTCATGTTCTACCTTTCCCTCACGCGCCCATCACGTGTGTGTGTGTGTGTGTGTGTGTGTGTGTGTGTGTGTGTGTGTATGGCTTTGTTCGTCTTTGTCTCTGTCTCTCATCACTGTTATAAAACAGTCCTCAAAGCATAATAACTCTGACCATTTTTATCAGAGCAACTACTCAAAAGAGACCCTCAAGGTCAGGCTTATTGGGCCAGCAAGATTACTTAGTGTGTAAAGGTGTTTGTCCCCAAGCCTGGTGACCTGAGTTTGGACTCTGGGACCCGCATGGTGGAAGGAGAGAACTAACTTACACAAGTGGTCCTCTGTCCTTCTATACACAAACTAAATAATATAATATAATAAATATTAATATAATAAAAATTTTCAAGTAAGTCAGGTGGTGGTGGTGCACATCTTTAATCCCAGCACTCAGGAGGCCGAGGCAGGCAGATCTCTGAGTTCAAGGCCAGCCTGGTCTACAGAGTGAGTTCCAGGACAGCCAAGACTACACAGAGAAACCCTGTCTTGAAAAACAAAACAAACAAACAAAAAAGATCAAGCCAAGTGTGGTAGCCTTTAATCCCAGCCTTCAGAAGGTAGAGGCAGGAGGATCTCCAAGTAGCTAGCCTGGTCTACCTAATGAGTTCTAGCTCAGCCAGGGCTACACAGTGAGAACCCGCCTCAAATTTAATTCACTAATTAATTAATTACAGTTTCAAGGCCATCAACCCTGTTGACTGTTGACCTTCCCCCATGCAGGAAGTGGGTGTGGAGAGTTGTTAGGCCCTTGCCTGGGATTCCAGCTGCCCTCTCCCATACACCCCACCTCCAGCAGTATGTAATCTGNCAAGTGGCCTCACGGTCTTGTCTCAGGAGGGTTTAGGATATAGAGAGCATGAAAAGTGACTGAAGAGGTTCTGTAGCAAGCTCTGTTGTCGGCCGCCAGCTCACAAATACCAACATGGAGACTTCTTATGAATTATGAAAGCTTAGCTTTAGCTTACGCTTGTCCCACTAGCTCT
>LZPO01027417.1:182734-195025 GCA_001675575.1 Neotoma lepida | reverse complement strand
GCCGCCCCCTTGGCATTTAGACCCCCCTCATCTGCAGCACATATTCCATCCATCTCCTTCAGACTTCCTCTTCACGTACCCCAAGAGTTTAACTTCCCACCCTTCCTCATTCTAGAGATCTTAGAGATTTTCACTCTTATCCCCCAAATCCTTCAGGATGCCCCTGGTGAACCCTACATCTTCCTTGAAAAGCTCACGTATCCCAGAACAAGCTGCTTCAGATACTACTGCAATGCGCCTAGATACCAAAGTCCACCTGNAGGACCCCCTCCTCTCATTGCTTCCATCTCTCATACCTCTTGGACCCTTCTGTAGATTTCCAAAATCTGGCCCAGAGACCCCATGTTCCGCAAATCTTCCCAACACCTTGGAATGCTCTAGACTGGATCACCTCTATGTACCCCAACCATTTTCTCCTGAGCCCCCACACCTACTAATCTTGAAGGTCTCCAGAGAGCGCGTCTCACATTCCAAAAACCTCTTCCAAATCCCCTCTTACGTATCCCAAATCCTTTCCAGTAACACACACATATTTTAAAATTGTTTAAAACGTCCCCTCACAGCCTCTGTATTCTCTAGAACTCTTCTTGGATAACCTGAAAATCTGAGACTGCCCCCTTGTAGCCTTTGATAACTTCCTGAANCGCCTCCTTACAAGCTTGAAACACCCCTCTGAGGTACAGCTTTCAGGATCCCTCAGCATCAGTAACCCTGAAATGGCCCTTAAAATATTTCTCAGAGACCCTGACATCCCTAGAGCCTTTGGAGTTATTTCTCAGACTGTCTTACTAAAAGATTTTTCTAGCTATCTCTTCCTCAGAGTCCCTCTCTGCTCCCCATTCTCCATAACCGTCTTTGGAAAGCCTTCCACATTTGCCTAATCTTCCTTGAGTATAACTGAACACCCAGAATATTTGTGGAAAACCTAACCTGATGCTACCAGGTCTTCACTAGGAGATCCCATCCCACCACCCCCATGCTCTTTTTGACTTTTCTTGAGGTTTCTCATCAAAGCCCCCCCCCCATGTGGGGTGTGTATATGTGGGTGTTTAGAGCTCCCTCTGTCAGGACCTCTCTCAGAAGACCACTCCTTCTCTCAAGACACTCCTTAGAGAATTTTTTCCCAAGACCTGAGGCAGTAATCTCTAGCACTTTCTGGGAATCCTCCCTCAGTTTTCCCCTCTGACATCCCCAGTCTTATTTCAGGACTCTGTCAGATTTATCCCAGATAGGATAAATCTGTTCTCACTTTCTCTTATCCTCCCATTATTCCTTTAATCATAGACCCTTCTGGATTCTCAGCCTACTCCCCCCACTATTTCTTCAGAGGCCCCAGCATCCTTTAGACTCCCTTCCCAAACTTCCTCTACTTTTGGAAATCCCAATGCTTGGAGACTCTTCTCTCAGATTGACCTGCCTGCTTGCCTTTTTCCTTCCTTCCTTCCTTCATCCTTTAGACTCCCTTCCCAAACTTCCTCTACTTTTGGAAATCCCAATGCTTGGAGACTCTTCTCTCAGATTGACCTGCCTGCTTGCCTTTTTCCTTCCTTCCTTCCTTCCTTCTTTCCTTCCTTCCTTTTTAGACTTGACCCTTATAGAGCTCTCCTTTCAGACATGGAAAGACTTTTAGCACCCACTTAGAGACTTCTTGAGGACTCTTTGCTTTCATCTCTTCCATTTTTGAAGACCCCTTACTGAAGAATTCCCTTCCCTTCTGTCAGTGGCTCTCAAAGTATGGTTAGACCTGCAGCAGCATTGGTTGGAAAATGCCAATTCTTGGGTCTTACTCAGACTTACTGAATCAGAAAACTTCGGAGCAGAGCCCAGCAATCTGAGCTTTTAACAATCTTGTTGATTCTGATGTATGCTCAAGTTTGAGAACCACTGCTCTAAGAGGCTCTCTCTTTCTCTATAAAAAGTCCTCCTGAAAGAGCCCTAAAGATGTGCCTCTATGCCCTGCTATGCATCCCCATTTTCTTGGGGATCTCCTGTGTGAAGTACCCATCCTCCAGAAAGACTTCTTACCCACTTCGAAGGATCTTGGCTTCTCCACAAGGTTACCCCACCCTCTGAGTAATTACTTCAGATTCTGCCTTTGAATGATTCCCTTTCAGCTCTTCCTCAGCACTTTCTCCTTCTGTCTGCCCCTCTGGCCCACCCTAGAGTCTTTGCTACTTTTGCTTTAAATTGCTACCTCCTTGAACATACNAGTCCCTCTCATCTCATTTCTCTCTCCACGTGGGCAACTTCAGGTGTTCTTCTCTGTGTCTTAACTGCCCAGGGTCCTCCATGCACTTCATAGAGCACCAGTCACTTTCCTGCTTGTAGTTTTTTATTCACTTGCTCACTTACCCTCACCGGACAAGAAACTAGAAGCACAGCCTATATCTGAATGTGCCAGGTGTCCCAGGGAATTAGTGAGCATTATTGGAGGATGGGTAGCTTCAAGTTTCTCAGACCCCACTTTCCATGTCTGGTACACCTTACCTGCCCTTCTTACCTTTCATCACTCTGTTCACTCCCCTTGCCTATCCTCCTGCCCCCTGCTTTTGTTCATAGAACTTTCATTGACACTGATTCTGAGCTATCCTATGTTCTTTTCTGGTGACCTACCTCTCCCCATCTTGGTTAGCTTCTCTAAGTTTCAGATCTCTATAGTACTCTCAACTTTTTCCAAGAGAATCCATTCCTCTGTAGGGCCACAAAGAGGCAATAGCCCAAGATAAACACTGTCTTTAGGGAGCTCACTGTCTAGTAGAGGGCTGGGGCAGGTGCACCACAAAGGACATGAAATCCCCATTATATGCTGTGGGGATTCGGCTATTTGGAAAGACTTCATGGAAAAGGTATTTAGGTGAAGTAGTGTTCCATGGGAATCAGGACCACAATGAGGGGCTTCCAGGCAGGGGACACAGTTTAAACACTGTAGGCTTTGTTTTTATGGTGCTGGGAATTGAACTCAGGACCTGAGGCATGAAAGACAAGTGTTTAATGACTGAACTACAGCTGAAGTGTCAAGAAAGCGTCATCTCTCACCCATAGTTTCTTCAGTANATGAGCAGAGTTGAGGGAAGCACTCTTTCATTNGCATGGTATTTTATAGCTGCTCTGGAGTCACCCACAGATGTANCAGGGATTGCTGTTTACTGTATGCTTACTCTTTGCCAGGTACTGTTTAAGTGCTTTATCTGTGTAGTCTCATATACCCAGGAACCTGAGGTAGACAAACTGCTATTATCTTCATTTTACAAATGATGAAGTGAAGGACAGGTGGGACTCAGAGAAGGTCTGTGGGCTCTGCCCATCCCAAAATGATAGTGCCTTGGGTCAGAGAGTTGGATCTTCTATTCAGATAGGGCTTGGGTGCGACCCTTATGTTTCCACAACTGAAAAAAATGAAGGTGATAATGATATCTTACTTCGTGGACTAAGTTAATGGATGTAAAGTACTTAGGACAATGCCTTGCACACACTGAGTGCTGTGAGCAGAAAGTAGTTAATGTTAGCCAAGGCCTAAAAGGTAGTAGACTCTTAGCACAAAGTAGTTTTAAAAGGGAGATTTTGAGCTCCAGCAGGGATGGAAGGGAGGTATGCAGGGGAATGGGGTGAGGGTTAATTGGTTCATGTTACTGAAAAATCGAGACTGCTTATAGCTGCATCCAGAGGTTCAGATAATAATCCCAACTTTCACATTTCTCCGAGTTAGTACCTTCTTCCTTAACAGGTTTCTGCTTGTGGTGACAGATACTGCCCTCAGCAATACCAGCTTTAAAATCTACCTCTTTAGCAGCCGCAGTGGAAAAAAAACCTCTTGAGAGTCCCAGTTTGAAACAGTTTCTTTCCCTAGTAGGTATGAGACAGTTGATGGTAGAAGATACTTGGGTGTATTTGGGGTTCTGTGCTCTGCAGCTGGGTTTCTTGCTGAACCAAATAGGATTGTGATTCCATCGCGTGAGCTTTGTGAGTACTCATCAGTACTCTGTTTCCACCCCCAGTAACTCCTTGCTCTGTGATCATTTGGGTCCAAAGAAATCTAATGGCCAGTGTGATCCTACAGACTTTGTTTCAGGATCTCACTGGGAGAGGCCAGTGTGATCCTACAGACTTGTTTCAGGATCTTACTGGGAGAGGCAGGAAGGAGATGAGGGACTTGGCTTGCTGACTTTAGAACATAGAATGTAATAGTCCTAACATTCAGTCCCTTCAGCTTGGCTTTGGATTTCTAGGGTCTAGAACTTTGGAGAGGTTTTGTTTGCTTTAGCACAAACTTGTCAAATAGATTGTGGTTGAAGGCAGGTCATAAAACAGCAGTATATGAACTGTAACTGTGCAAAGAGTTTTTTGTTTTTGTTTTTTTTTCGAGACAGGGTTTTTCTGTGTAGCCCTGTCTATCCTGGAATGCACTCTGTAAATTAGACTGGCCTTGAACTCAGAGATCCACCTGCTTCTGCCTCCCAACTGCTGGGACTAAAGGTGTGTATAACTACCACCCAGTAAACTAGAACTGTGCAAGTCTTAGGTGTCCCTAACAGTGAGTGATCATGAAGTAATCCATGGAGGGAGGTGTTTCGGGTGTTGGAGCTATAGCTAAGGATGAGACAAAGACCTGAAACTCACAAAGTTCACATTCTGATGGGGGAGAGGAAATNCTGCATGCAAAGAAATGTAAACCCCAGTGAGGTGGCTCCTTAGGTAAAGGCACTTACTGTGCCAGCCTGGCAACCTGAGTTTGATTCCCAGAACCCATGGAGAGGTGTCAGGAGAGTGCTGATACTACAACTTGTCTTCTGACTTCCACATGCATGNCATGGCACGCGTGTGTTCACACACACACTACAATAGTATTTTAAAAAGAAGTATGAGTGTGATGTGTACTATGAAGGAAATGAACAAGTGTAAAGGTGGTCACTGTAGACAGTGGCCAGAAATGGCCATGTTGAAGAGGTGACAATTGAGCCTGATAAGCAGGAAAGATGAGTGACAGCAGTTGTGGGAAGACCAGGAAGTGAGATGTTCTAAGCCTAGCATTGTGCATGCAGAGGAAGGACTGTGGCACCGTGAAATGTGAAATGTAGCACAGCTGTTTCTTGAGAGCTCGTTCTTTGTCAGCTCCTGTGGTGTAGCTGTGGATCATACAACCACAACCTTCCCTTCCCTCATGCCTCTTACAGTCTAGGCAGTGTGAGAATGGAAGGAGCNGAAGCCTTTGAAGAAACACACCTGTGAAGGTATCAGACTTCTTTTGAGGAGTGAGGAAAATTGGGACAGGTCTGATCTGAGGTCTCATGAAGAGGATAGGGAACATTTATTTTATGTGTTTATGAACATATCTGGGCACACAAATGATAATGCACTCATGTGGAAGTCAGAGCACAACTTGTGGGAGTTCTTTCTTTCCACCATGTGGGTTTCAAGGCTCGAACTCAGGTTGTCAGGTATGATAGCAAGCATCTTAACCTGCTTAGCCATTTTGCTGGCACAGATAAGGACATACATAGCTGCCACTAAGAAAAAAGATCTAAGGACTGGAGAGGTGGCTCAGCTGTCTGTTCTTCCAGAGGACCTGGGTTCAGTTCTCAGCACCCACATGACAGGTCACAACCATNTAATTCTGGTTCCAGGGGACCTGACGCCCTTTTCTGGCCTTTTCAGCTCTTGCACACCAAACACCCACACATAAAGTGATAAATCTTTAAGAAAAATAGAACCAAACAGACAGTTCTTTTGCTGCCATGCCTGCTGTGCCCTTGTATGCTCAGTGAACTTTTTGTTTGTTTGTTTGTTTTTTGTTTTCCTTTAAAATAAAAAACCAGNTTGGTGTAATGGTCCATGCCTGAAATCCTAACACTCCAGGGCTTGGGAGGCAGAGGCAGGAAGTTCATCATCATGAGTTCAGGGGCAGCATTGGCCTACATGAGTCCCCAGCCATCCAGGGCCAATAGCAAGACCCTATCCATTCCACCCCACCCCCTGAAAAAATGTGATTTGTGGGGGCACATTCCTGTCATCTCAGAACTCAGAAGGCAGGAAGATCTCCAGTTCTAAGCCAGCTCAGCTACATAGCAAGACCCTGGTTCTGGAGGAAAAAAAAAACTGTGTCTTCAAGAGAGTAAAGAAACTGAGATGACAGAAGAGTCTGAGATGTGCACAGAGGTGATGATTTACTTACAGGAGGACAAGGGAATAGGGAACATTCTGTGGGAGATTTTGGGATAGGAAGAGGAAACCTTTCTATTCCAAGGTTTCCCAGAGTCCCTATGATGCACTTAGCTTCCAGTGGCCCTGCTTGACTTCTCTTTGTTTCCCCNGGACAATTCATTGACAGAGAAGGCTCTTTTTTTTTTGCTGAGACTGTGGTATACTCTTTTGTATGTACATATTTTTGAAGTTTCTGAAAACAATAGTTCTTACAGTAGATACTTTGGATTCTTTTGTCTTTTGACACACTCGGGTTTGGTAACTAGCCTGTTTGTTTATAAAATGTGTGTTCCACAGAGGCCTAGGTCAAGAACTATAGAAGAGTTAGGATTGGATGGGGAGGCAGATGGGACTTGGAGGTCTGCTGTTAAAGGACATCGNGTAAGTCCAACTTCTGGGCACCAATGGGGATTTCCGGGAAGCTTCAGCATCTTTATTAAGAGTAAGAGGTCTGAAGGCATAGTGTTTGGGCCCTGCAGATCCTACACAGTTGTGAGTAGTACCTTCCCTTCTAACTAATTTTTCCCATTTGTAAAAGGAGGTTATTCATGCTCATAAATATATATGCTATTTATGTGTTATCTATATGTGTGTTGATAGAATTAAACTGCAGACCTTTCACATGCTAGGTAAGCACAGTGCCATTGAGTTACATATATTTTTAAATTAGATCCCAAGCACTTGAGAGGCTGAAGGAGAAGTATCTCAAGTTCAAGGCCAGCCTGGGCTCCATAGAGAGACCCTGGCTCAAACAAACAACAAAAATAGATGTCTGGGGATCCAGGTGAAGAACTGTTAGCATAGGACCTGTGAGGTCCAGGGTGTGGTGCAGGCGAGGAAGTCATTGGGCTAGCTGTCTTCCTATACATTGTTTGGTCTCTGTCTTCTCACAGCTTCACTGAGGAAGAAGCTGAATTACTTGCCAAAAGTCATAGTAGCAAGTATCAGTGGGAGAACTAGGATTTGTGCCAGGTCACCTGACTACCCAGTTCTGTTTCTAAATGAAGAGAGCTGACTGAGCACTTGTCCTGTCTGAGGACCCCTTCTCACTTTTGGGGACCAGGGAAGAAGCCTGGGGGAAATTTTCCCTGGGACCTCTCAGNTGTTTATTTAGTTCCAGTTTTCACCTCTGGGGTTGGTAGGTGCTTCCCAAGAAAGTTACATGTTCTAAATCTGGCCAGATGCCAGCAGTGTTGCTTTGGGTGTCTAGAGGCTTGCTATGTAGTAGGCCCTATCTCCTGGCTTTCCTCAGAAGTAGGGAGAGTCAGGTTTGGCCATGTGCAGACAAAGAGACCAGAGCAGCAGTGAACACAGTTTTGTATTTAAGTAGCCAAGACTGTTTTAAGTAGTGAAAATCCAGTTTAAACAGGCCTAAGTATATTTATTGACCTCTGAAACTGAAAAGTCTGATTCAGTAAGGAGGCTTCAGGCTCTGTGGACCTAGGTCTTCTCCCTTCACCTCTTAAGGATGCTCCATCTCTATTGGCTTCATTCAGAAGCAGGTCAGCTGCAAGGTAGCAGAGNTAATAACTANTAACCTAGAGCTACTTNCCTCAGTAGTTACATTGAAAGTTCCAAGAGAACTTGTTCAGGCTCTATCCCGTGGCCACTTCTGCAGCCAAGAAAGACAGTTGATTCTTCAAGGAGAACTCATGGTTAGAACCAGAAAGAAGATGGAATGGCTGTTTGACAGATAAACCCATCATAGTAAGATGAGTGGTACTGCCATGAGGTGCCATGGGAGAGTTGATACTGATGCCTTATCCAGGTGCTGTCTCACTGCAAACAAGCAGCTGGGATAGAGGGGCCAGGTTCCTCTGCCCTTAGTGAAAAGGGGCCATCCATTTAGTCTCATGGGTTACTGTCTGCATTCAACACTCAGCAGCCTTCTCTCCCGAAGATAGAGAGATCACTTTTTTTTCTTTTTTATCTGTGCGTGCATAAGTGTGTGAGTGCATGTGTGCATGCCATGGCAGGAATTAAGAGATCTGAGAACAACTTCAAATATTGGTCCTTGCCCTCTACCTTGTTTAGAAAGGATTGCCTCTTGTTCACCACTGGACATAGCTGGCATGTTGAGCTTCTGGGAACTCTGCTCCACCTCTCACCCCACTTTAGGAGCACTAGGATTACAGACAGGGATTACCACTCCTGACTTTACCTGGATTCTAGCAATCTGAACTCACATCCTCAAGCTTGTGTGGCAAGTGCCTTACCCTCTGAGCTATCTCCCTAGCCCAAGATCACTACTTGTAGGTTGTTTTTTTTTTGAGATAGAATCTTGCTATGTAGCCCTGACTGGCCTCAAGCTTGCTCTGTAGCCCAAGTTGGCTATAAACTCATGACAGTCCTCTTGTCACTCTATTCCAATTTTTAAAAAAGATTTATGTGTAAGAGTATTTTGCCTGCTTGTATGCATGTGCACCACATGCACAAGTATTTGCAGAGACCAAAAGAGGGCATTGGATTCCCTGGAACTGGAGTTACAGATGGTTGTGAGCTACAGTGAGGATGATGGGAACCAAACCCGAGTCCTCTACAAAAGTAGCAAATACTCTTAACCACTCAGCAATCTCTTCAGCCCCATTAGGGATGACTTATTTTTATTTCATTTTATTTTTGAGACAAAATTTGACTATGTAGCCCTGGCTGACCTAGAACTTGCTACATAGATCAGGCTGATCTCTAATTCACAGGGAAATTTTAAAACAANACAAAACTTTTGGATTATATTTTACTTAGCACATGTGTTTGTGTGTGTGCAACCATGTGTGCCATGGTGTGTGTGGAGGTCAGAAAGGAAACTTGGACTTGTTTCCATCGTGTGGGTTCTGGGCATCAAACTCAGGTCTTTGGGTTTAGCTAAGGGATGATTTTCCACAGTTTGGTCTTACGGGTGGATTTGTGGAAGCCCTAGTGCCCACTGCATGCCATCAGAGCCCCCATTCCATCACTGTGTCCTCCCCACCAGTTATGTCCTTTGAGCATTTGGGTGGCTTGAAGATACAAACTACAGAGGCCAAGGGGTTGGGGGGGGGGCAGGTGTTTAGTCAGCTTCTGGTCTATTTCCAGTTTGTTTCAAGGACCACAGCCACAGGGTTTTGTGGTTTTGTTGTGCTGTGTAGTAGTTCACAGTTGCTGTTTTAATGTGAATTAGTTTCCAACATTTAAAAATAGGGAATTTTTTTTTCAAAGCCAGATTTCCTGCTGTTCTGTTAAAAACAAAAACTGAAGACCTAATAATATGACTCTATTCCCACATGGCAACAGTTGATTAGAGTGGAATAGTATATTCTGCCTTTAAACAGGCTGTGTACTTTGTAGCTCACTGTAGTCCCCAGTGGCCAGCTCTGTTCAAAGCCTAGCCTGGTGAGCATCACATTTGAGACCTCATTCTGTCCCAAAGCTTTGCCGGAAGAACCTAGATTGATGTTTAGTCAGCAGCCGTTGGGGATATAGCCTTGTTGNTTAGGAAAAGTAACAGCCCAGTAAAAAACTGATGGGTAGTAATGTGCACAGTTTTTGCCTGAGAATTTGGTCATCCTTTTGCTGTAAATGCTTTTGGCATATGAAACCTCCCATCACAAATGTTCCACNGAAACAGTTACATGGTCTAGTATCACATGAGCTGTCACCCAGTAAAGGAATCATTTGCTCCACTCCCGAGAGGTGTCCACCCAGCCTCTGCTTGACCACTTCCAACAGCCAGGCACTTACTGCTCCTCACATGGTGGCCAACTCCATCCTTGGACAGAGCCATTATATAGAGAGTCTTTCTTACGTTGAAGCAGCTGGTGCCTTCTTGGGACCTGAAGCCATACAATGTTGGAGCAAGGAGGGCAAGTACTGTTTCCAGGCAGAGCTTCCACTCACTCACCCTGTACAGGTCCAGGGCAGCACAGTGCTCTCTTACTGTAAGTAGAAAGAAGCCTCAATTCTGGGGGAAAAAAAGTTTTATTTTTTTGGTTTTTTTTCAAGATAGGTATTCTCTGTGTAGCCCTGGCTGTTCTGGACCTTGCTGTATAGACCAGGCTAGCCTTGAACTCAGAAATCCACCTGCCTCTGCCTCTGGAATACTGGAATTAAAGGCTGAAAATTCTTTTTTAAAATGTCAAAAAACAATATGTGTTTACTTATATCTAATGAAATGGTATAGAATTTAGAGTATTAGTAATTCCCCTGTCTCTCCAAAGTAACCCTTCTCAACAGTCTAGAGTTTGTCCTTTTACACGTGAAACACTGGTGCATTATAGTTCTATATAGCTTTCTCTACAGGATCTCACTTTGTATCTCGGGTTGATCTGGAACTAATAGCTTAATTCTGCCGTAGCTTCCTGGAGGCTAGGATTACAGACAGCCACCTCTCATCTCACCCTGTCCCTCTTCACTAGATTTGCTCTTACCTCCCCTTGCATAGCATCTGCCTCAATTTATTAGTTACACCCTATTGATGNATATTCCCATTGAACCAGGTACGGTTATACATGCCTGTAATTTCAGCACTCAAGAGTCTAAAACAAGGAAGATTGTGAGTTCAGACCTGCCTGGGCCACAGAAACATGACCCTTTGTCTTTGGCTGNAGAGATGGCTCAGTGGTTAAGAGTGCATACTACACTTTCAGAGGGCCTGAGTTCAGTTCCCAGCACTCACATCAGGTGGCTGACAGCCTCCAGCTTCAGGAACTGATGAAGTCTTTGGCCACTTCCGGTACCTACATGTGCATGCAGTGTGCACATGTGCTTGCATGCAAGCAACTGCGACGTGTTCACACACGTACACATACAAGTTAAAAGAAATCAGGCAGAAGATAATAATGCAGGCTTTTGTATTTGTTTTTAAAAGTCCTGTCTTGATCCCATCCCACCCCAATGTTTTGGGTTTTGTCTTGTTTTGCTTTGAGACAGAGCCTCACTCTGTACTCNTGGATATCCTAGAACTCCAGATATAGACAGGCTGGCTTCAAACTCAGAGATTCACCTGTTTCTGCTTCCTTGGTGCTAAAATTAAAGGCATATGTTACCACAACTGTCTGGGTTTGTTTTTAAAGTACACTCTGGACCAGCAAGATGACTCAGTGGGTAAAGGCACTTGCTACCAAGCCTTTAATTTCCTGGGACCCACATGATCGAAAGGAAGAACTAACTCCCACAGATTGTCCTCTGACCTCCACATGTGCTCTGTGGCACGTGCATGTNCAGGCATTTACACACAAAGTAAAATGTAATGACTTTTTTAAAAAATGAATTAAGTACTGTTTTAGGCTCAGGCTGACTGCATAGCTTGCATTTTGGTAAGAAGAGAAATCAACATAAGACAGTATTTCCTAGTGTCATATTACAAAGAAATGAGAGCACTAATACAATTGAGTGACCGTGGAAGAGTGTCAGGAGACTGTCTCTGAGGAAGTGATACTGTGCTGAGACCCAAGCAACTTAGTAGCTAGCCTGCAAGGGAAGGGGAGACCAGAGAACAAGAAGGAACTTGATATGTCATGAGGTTGGAGAGACAGTAGGAGTCATGCAGGGTACTTTTGACCAAGGTAAATTTGGATTTATTTAGATTATTTAAGTGCAATTGGAAGTCATTGGAGACTTTAAGCCAGGAGGTGACTTGTGACTTCGCCTTTGAAATGATTGGTGGGAGACCTGTGTAACTTGGAGCAAAGTTCGCTTTCTCTCATCTTTTTCCCCACTGCTTCCATCCAGAAGAACTGACAGCTATACTAGTTTGTTCTCCTTTGAGATCCAATAGGGGTTCTTCAAGGCAACCCAGCCATATACAGCTATCCCCAACAGGGCTGTGTAAGGTCAGCATAATGGGAGCCATGCCCTAAAGCCTGGGCCCTGCAGGTTCTAAACACCGTAGGTCTGTGTATGGAGTTCTTGGTTCTTGGGCAGCCCTGGGGGAATGGAACTGAGGGCACTGGTTGCAAGAGACAGATGGGGAAATGTTGAATGGATACTTTAAGCCCCAGACACTTGAGAAAGGCCTCAGAGGAGTGTCTAGAAATGAGCTAGCCGAAAAACTAGACCTGCTGTTTGCCCACTTCAAACAACTTCTGTGTAGTCCTTGTTTAAGAGGAATTTGGACAT
>LZPO01027417.1:147625-172885 GCA_001675575.1 Neotoma lepida | reverse complement strand
AAGGCTGGCCTTGAACTTAAACAGGGATTATAGGCCTGCACCATCAGGCTTGGCTGTATCTAGGCTTCAGGGGCCAAATCCCATTCTGTTTCCTAGGCTGACTGGTTGGCTAATACCTTTAGAATCTTTATACTGTTGAAAAGGAAGAAACTAGCCACAAAAGTAAAATATACTAGCCACAATACTAGTAATAAATAGTAAAAAGTTTCCTGAGAACTAACCTTAAGCTGTGATCTGTCTCACTTAGTTCCTAGCAGCTATGCTGAGTAGGAATGATTCTGAGTTCCCTTTACTGATACAGTAGAGCTGAGGCTGGGCACAACGGGGGGGGGGTACTCAGGAAGTTGAGACAAAAGGATTTAGAGTTTGGGGCCAGTCTGAGCTACCTAGTGGGACTCGGTCTCAAAGAAAAAAAAAAGATGTGGAATTTGGAGCTCACTTTTAACATATGCTAAAATTAGAACAATACAGAGAAAATTAACATCAGTTCTGTGCAGTGATGATACTCAAATTTATGAAGTATTCCATATTTTTTTGTGTGCTATGTTAAAATAACCAAATTGAGCTGGCAGATGGCTGAATTGGTAAAGGCACTTGCCGGTGAGCCTGACACCTTAAGTCGGGTTCCTAGGACCCATGTGGTATGTGGGGAGAATCGACTCCTATAAGTTGTCTTTTGACATACATGAGTGTACTATGGCGCGTGGACACATACACATATGCACACGCAACCTAACCAATCTGGGCCTTGTAATTCAGACTTATAAATAGCAGCTAATTGGAACACAGAGACAGGAGAATCACCACTTCATTGCTTCTCTGGGTTATAGAATGAGTTCAGGGCTAGCCTGGGCCACTTAGTGAGGCCCTATCTTAAAGTGCAAAGTAAGAAGAAGGCTGAGGGTGTAGCTCAGTAGTAGACTGCTTCTTTATCACACTTTAAGGCTCAGGCTCAGTCCATAGGTTTAGGGGTGGAGAGAAAGACAGGACATAGGATTTGGCTAGGAAAAAGGTTATTTCAGCCAAATCCTTGAATCTCAGGTTCACTGTGGGAGCTTGGATGAACACAGTATGTAGAGAACCCNGAAGAAGAGGTGATGGGTCACCTGTGCTGAGTCTATATCTGATAAAAAGTGGAGAGTGACCTAGAAATGAAGTGATGTTAAGCTGTGAGTTCTTGGAGTTGAATCTGGGTGCAGGCTGCCATGGTAAACTTATAACAGAAACTGATGCGATTTGAGTGTGATTTAGGAAGATAAACCCACCTGTATGGACATGACAGCTTGGAGGTCATCACTTGGAGGCAGAGAGACCAGTTTAAAAAACTGCAGCAACCGTGTATTGCATCCTTGATGCAAGGTCACGTTCCATTCTTTTTAACGTTTATTTATGTAGTTATTTATTGATTCATTTTGTGGGATATGGTATGTACCCCATGGCAGTATGGAGGTCCGAAGACAACTGGTTGGGAGCTGATTCCTTCCACAGTGTGGCTCCCAGGAATCAAACTCAGTTCATCAGGCTGAGGGGCTTGGGAGCAAGTGCCTTTCTTTACCCACTGAGCCATCTCACCAGCTCCCACTTCACTCTTCTTATTAGCTCATTGAATCTCAGACTAGCACTTTGAATCAGGTTCTAAACAGGTTCTGTCATTTCTCTCAAGTGTGTAGGTGGCAGTATTTTGGGAGGAGGCTCAAGGACAGCTTGGGCTACATAGCAAGAATCCGCATCCAAAAGCAAACAAATCAGTGTTGAATGAGATTTAAGGTGACTTACCTAAAATCTAACTGGTGAAGAATCTAGACTATTTTATGCCAGAGAACAAGCTTTTTTCTTTTCTTTTTTTTGGGGGGCGGTTTGAGATAGCGGTTTCTCTGTGTAGTCCTGGCTGGCCTTGAATTCAGAGATCTGTCTGCCTCTGCCTCCCAAGTGCTGGATTAAAGGTGTGTGCCACCACTACTACCTGGCTGAGAACAAGCTTTTAACCTGTATTCTAACACCTCTCTTTAGGCAGGAGGCTGTTTAATGGGGGAAGAGAAGTATTGGCGAGCAGGCAAGTAGATGCAGCAAAGGAACAAGCCTGACTGGATTGGAGGTCACTGCAGGTTTTTGAGGACAGGAGTGATAGAACTAGGAAAAATGGCTTTAGAAGCAGCTCTATGAGGGACAGCATCAAGGGCAATAAATGGGAAAGTAGAGGAGACTGGAACTGGGGGAGAGATGATGAGCTTTTAAGTTTTTGGTAGTGTCTGCTCATGTTCCTAATGTTCATTCTTATTCTCTCTGTAGCCATCGTCAGCCAGTGGCAACAGGAGTCCAAAGAGAAGGTGGTGTCCCTCTTGCTATCCCACCTGCCCCTGCTCCAGCCAGGCAACACAGAGGCCAAGTCCGAGTACATGAGACTGCTGCAGAAGGTGCTGGCCTACTCCATCGAGAGCAATGCCTTCATTGAGGAGAGCCGCCAGCTCCTCTCCTATGCCCTCATCCACCCAGCCACCACGCTGGAGGACCGCAACGCGCTCGCCCTCTGGCTGAGCCACCTGGAAGAGCGGCTGGCTAGTGGTTTCCGCACCCGGCCAGAGCCCTCCTACCATTCACGCCAGGGCTCAGATGAGTGGGGGGGACCTGCAGAGCTGGCCCCTGGAGAGGCAGGACCAGGCTGGCAGGACAAGCCACCCCGGGAAAACGGACATGTACCCTTTCACCCATCCAGCTCAGTGCCGCCAGCCATCAACAGTATTGGGAGCAGTGCAAACACAGGTGAGGGCTGTCTTCTCTAGCTGTGTGGCCTTGGCAAGTCCCATCACCCTTCTGGGCCTCAGCTTTATGAGGGAGGCAGTGCAGAGGTTGTTAACTGGCCTTCTCAGAGCTGAATCTGACCTATAGATGTGTCTTAGGAACTCACATGTGATTTGGTTTTAAATAGGTTTAGTATACAAAATTTTAAAAATAAGATTTCTAGCTTCTCTGAAAAAGTCTTGAGATAGTGGCAGCTTGAGAGAGAGTTGAGTAGATAGGCCTATACATGAACCCCTGTGACTCTCAGCACTTTTTTTTTTTCCTTTTTACTTGTCTGTGTACCATGTGCATACAGTGTCAAAGAGGCCAGAAGAGGGTTCCCTAGAACAAGAGTTGCAGATGGTTGTGAGCCACCATGTGGGTTCTGGGAACTGGATTCTTGTCCTCTGCAAGAGCAACAAGCACTCTTTAACCACTGAACCATCTCTCCAGCCCTCCCTATCAATGTTTCTGATTCCTGACTGGCTTCTGAGGACCCCTGGCAGGGATGGATGCCATCACCTGCGGTCTTTTTAGCTCACTCAGGATTCTGGTCTTCCAACACAGAAGTGTGTGTGTGTCAGTTTGACACTGCAGAGCCTCAGCTGTTTACAGTTGAACTTTGGTGCCAGGTGCTCTCAGCAGCACTATTACAGATACAGNCTCAGCTAAGCCTTCTCAACACCGTTAGGCCTATGATTTCACAGATGAGAACTTAGGACTCCAAGAGGGGAAATCAAGTAGTTGAGATCACACATAGAACAAGGAGTGGAACTGGCCAAGGGTCAGACTTGAGCAGTCTGGGCCAGAGCTGCCTCTGGCCAGTGCTGTCCTGCTAACAGCTCAGCCCAGAGGTTGGGTAAAACAGGAGCTGATCTTAAGGTGCCTTTTTGANATGTTAGCTGAGATGAACAGTGTAAGGCACTGTGGCTTTTCTAAGCTGTGATGAGGGGCATGACCTGATAGGAGGTGACTGCTCGTAATTGAGCCTTAGGTGGTCGGCAGGCACTGGTTAAAGTAGGCCAGGCAAGACAACGTTCTCAGGCATTTCCAGGGAACTCCAGCAACCCCATTTACTTTGGAGTACCACACTTCCTGTACCAGGTTCGGAGGCTATATTAACATTGATTGTTCTGACTGGGAAATATTGAGCACTTTGCTAGGAGCTATTCTGAGGACTTCATAACTATAAACTATAAAACTTAGCTTAGGCTCAGAAGTCACCTGCCCAAGATGATGTCAGAATTAAATCTAGGTAGTTTGGCTCTGGAGCTCAGAGTCTGAATATCTGTACTGCACTGCCTCTGCCTGAAAATGACCCACACAGTGACTACCCCACCCCCTGTGTGCTCCCTGGCTCAGAAACCTAGTAAGCTGTTTTTGCTTTTCCTTTTGGCAACACTCAGGGGTAGAACTCAGAATCTTGACTATACTAGACAAGGCTGTACCACTGAGCTGCAGCCCCAGCGCTCCAAGTAACTTTGAAGGACCAAGTTTCACAGTGTTGGATAGGTGTATGAACCAAAAGAGAAAGAAACGAGCCATTGCATGTAGAGGACACACCATAATTGAAAAGCATGGTGGTACCCAGTAGAACGTCAGTGTACAGCAGGTCTTAAGATTCTTCCAGTGATCATATTGGTGCATGCTAGGCTCACCTGCACCTATTGAGAACTTCATTCATATGGACAAAGAGACAAAATCCTGTCCAAGAGCACTGATTTCAGAGGTAGTAGAATTAGGATTTGAAATCAGGTCTTAAGGGCACTGTTTGGGGCTTTGAAGGATAAAATGAAACTTTTGGACATCAGACAGTTGCAGGAAGCAGGAAACCATTAAAATATTTTTGAGTGGGAAGCAAAGATTGGCCTGGGAGGGCAGGCAGGGTGAGTTTGGTATACTGCCAAGGACAAACCAAAATTTCTTGGAGAGTGCGAGGCCATGGATCTGCAGCCGGCATTCCTGTTTTTACAATCCTCAGGCAGTGCCAGCCTCTACCCCAACACAGGCCAAGCAGGACTCCTCAGGAACTGCATGGTCACTCCAGTCAGGGTAATTTCCTACCCTCTCAGCCTCGCCAGCCCACTTCTTGGCTGAGAAGGGAGGAAGGAGGTGGCCAGGGCCACCAAGACAGGCACAAAGGCCTGTATTGAGGATTTTCCAGCTCTGGGGCCCAGAGTGCCATCTTCTTCCAAGAGGCCCCAAATGGGGCAGAAGCCAGAGTCCACAGTGTCCAGAAACTTGGAAGGAGCCCTGAGTAGAGGACTCCAACAGGATCCTGGGCAATAACAGAGCCTGACACTATCTGTGTGCTGTGGGCCAGTCAGTATCTTCTCCCTTGGGTAACTTTCTGGCTAGGAGCATCAATATTGTCACATATTGTAACAGAAGGTACTTTGGGATCTGTACCAAGATGGCTGCCTTCTGGGTGGAGTGTCACTGGGACACTTACAGGAATGCTGTCCTGTATTCTTTCTCTCCTCCTCCTAGTCCCTTGTGGGAACTGGGGCAAAGTAGTTCAGCTTCCCAGGCCTTGTCCTCACCTAACCAGGCTTTTTGGCTTTCTCTGTTTCTCTCTAGGCTGCCACGGGAACTTCTGGATTCCCTGTGCTGAGCTCACAGGCCCTCTTAGCACTCATTTGTTCTTTATGAAACTCAGTTGGAAGGCTCCTGTGTGTTGTATCCTGCCCCTGAGCCTGGGGTGCAAAAATGATTGGGCCAGGTTGCTCTCCTTCATAAGTCCACAGACCAGTGCAAGAAGCTGGCTAGCACAAGGGCAACAAGTACTTGACTTGCAGTAGCCAAAAGGAGGTGCTTAAGCAAGACACAGAGGCAGAAGCAGCTGACAGAAAAGGATGGTGAAGCAGTGCTAGGACAGGGGAAAGACAGTGGCAAGGTCTGGATGTTCAGAGGATACTGCATTGTCTAGAGAATCAACTTGGAACCCTTTGCTTACCTCAGAAATGGAGTGGACAGAGTGTGAAATGTCTTGGGGAAGAGGGTACTGACTTCACCCTGAGTTACCAGGCCTCTTAACTGATCAGTTTGGATTCAATACAAGAAAAATTGGAGACATAGGGTCCCAGTCACAGAAATGTTAGAGAAGCAGTTTGTTAGCTGGGCGTGAAGGTACACACCTAGAATCCCAATATGTGAGAGACTGAGGCAGGAAGATGGTGAGTTTGAGGTTCTGGGCCACTGTACCAATACTCTTTCTTGAGCTTCCCCCAACCCCCAAAGTAAAAAGGGACTCAACGCACTTGGCTTATTTGTAAGTACTAGGGAAGCAATTTCCTGGGCCATTCCCCCTGTGATTGCTGAGGATATGATGATGTCATGTTTAGATGTCTGCTTCACGGATTGTCTCTAGCAGAGGGGCTTATTAGTCAACAAGCAAGCAAACAACTATGAGAGGATAATTGGGATGCAGGACTAGAAGGCATTGACAAGATGGAAGGCTTAGGCTAGGGCGCAGGAGATAACAGTTAACTGAGGCTTGAGACTGCCAGCTGCTAAGAGTGGGGAGTTGAGAATGTGGTAGGGTTCACTGGTAGAGTACTTGTCTAGTTTGCAGGAGGCCCTGGGTTCGTTTGTTCTTCAGTATCACAGAAAAGGGAACAGAAAGAAAAAGAGCAAATGTCACACCAATCCTTTGGTGTGAACTTGTTCCCAGAGCAAGCATTTGGTGTTCAGAAACCAACGTGGTCACATATATCTAATCCTAGCACTTAAGAGACAGAAGCACAGGGATGCTTTGAGAGGTCCTGTCTTAAAAGAAGGCTGGGGTGGTTGGTTCCAGAGAAGTGAGGATTAGAAAGGCCTTGGGCCAAGGACTGAGCTGTAAGAGATGAGAAATCAGAGGTGACTGGGGAACAGGGCTTTCAGATATGTGGAAGAGTTTGGATTTTGTTGTCAGCACGAAGGAAGCCACCAGGATCTAAACAGGCCAAATTTGCACGTTTGGAAGTGTCACTGTCTAGTTGAGTGTGGTGGCACGTGCCTGTAATTCCAGCACATAGGAAAATCACTGAGGTTGAGGTCAGCCTGGCTACAAAGTGAGAACCAATCTCTAAGAAGCCACACCCCTAAAAACAACCAGCATGGCTGCTGTAAGGAAAGGGGGCTGTAAATGGCAAGAATGAAGGGAAGAATCCAGTTAGACAGGACAGTGATTCCNGCCACAGCTACTGGGTTTGGATGAGAGTGAGCAAAGCAGCAGGGCAAGTTCAGAGGAATCTGGCAGCATGCTGGGAAGTTGGGTGTTGGGGTGGGAGGTTGAACACTATTCATAGACAGTTGCTCTTGGGGCCCCCTTGGCTCCTTCCCTCCCCTTGGTAGATTACATGATTGAGCAGGCCATGGTCTTTATGCTCAGATCCCCCAACCTGACCTCTTGCTTTTCCTTCTCTGGCCAGGTCTCCCCTGCCAAATCCACCCTAGCCCACTGAAGCGCTCCATGTCACTCATCCCTACAAGCCCCCAGGCCCCTGGTGAGTGGCCGAGTCCAGAGGAGCTTGGGGCCCGGGCTGCTTTCACCACGCCCGACCACGCACCCCTTTCGCCACAGAGCAGTGTGGCCTCCTCTGGCAGTGAGCAGACGGAGGAGCAGGGCTCCAGCCGGAACACTTTCCAAGAGGACGGAAGCGGGATGAAAGGTGCATCCAGAGGACATGCCAGAACCCTTCTCCAGGGCTTGGGCCAGGCTGGAAAGACGGAAAATTGCCTGTAGCTGCCACCTCAGGGAGGGGACAGGTCTGAAGGCAATAGATAGCCCCTCCCCTTACAGCCAGTCAGAGCTCAAGATAGTTGATAGATGAGATTAAATCATGGAGGCCATCCTGGCATCTCAGTGGGTCAGGTGTCCTGCTAGGGAAGACTGTCTGAAAGGGCCTCACAGGCAGGTAGAGGCAGCTTCTGGTCCCAACCCCTCCCAACTCACTGCAGCTTCTAAGGCTACTGGTGGGTTATGCCTGATCTCTTCCCCACAACTCCCCCTCACCCCCTACTCGTCACCAGTTTTCTTCTCCTGACCTACTCTCCCTCCTTTTACACAGATGTGCCCTCATGGCTCAAGAGCCTCCGCTTGCACAAGTATGCTGCTTTGTTCTCACAGATGAGCTACGAAGAGATGATGACCCTAACAGAGCAGCACCTAGAGTCCCAGGTGAATCCGAGGGACCACTGAGGAGGTGTTGGGCCAGCACCACTGGTGCTGTTCCTGCTATCAAGCCTCTTCTGTCCCTGGTCTCTGTTGGGACANCCCCGTGTACCTCACTATATCCACCTTCCTGTCTCCTTCTGTCCTCATCACAGAATGTCACCAAAGGTGCCCGGCACAAGATAGCCCTGAGCATCCAGAAGCTTCATGAGAGACAGAGCGTCCTCAAGTCCCTAGAGAAGGTGAGGACCTTCTCCAAGGCTCGGTGGTACAGGCCTTGGGTCAGGTGGAAGGCTCTGGGTCAGCCTTGTTGGCAGCTGCCTGGGCCACCTCCTTCCTGTAGTCTGACCTCTGGTGGCCTCAGCCATGGGCAGCTGATTTCCAGAGACCTTGTCATCAAAGGGCTTACTTAGTTCTGCCTGAGGGGCTCCCTCCCGCCCCCTTCCTTCCTTGTCCTGGTTTGTGATTCCAGAATGTCTCCATCTTTTAACATTAGACCTGATAGGTTTTTATTTTTGTGGGTGAGTTGCAGTTGTACAAGAGATCTTTTGGTTTTTTTCTAGACAGAGTTTCTGTGTAGCTTTTGGAGCCTGTCCTGGAACTCGCTCTGTAGACCAGGCTGGCCTCGAACTCACAGAGATCCACCTGTCCCTGCCTCCCGAGTGCTGGGATTAAAGGCGTGNGCCACCACCACCNGGCTGAGAGATCTTTTCATTGACTTTCTCCTCCACTCGTCCTGCNTCTGCTCCATTTGTCTTCTTCCTCTCCTTTCCCTGCTGCCTCCTTCTGGTTTTTCTTCCTCCTTCACTATCTTAGTCTGAATCTCTGCTTTCTCCTTGGAGGGAAAAAAGAGTTTAACTGGCTGATGGACCAGAACTTCCCTTATCTGACCTCTGTGCTGGAATCTTGCATACCGTGTGGGCTTCTCTGAGCCTCATCTGACCACACTTGAGTAGTCATTTTTTTGTACCACCATGAAGCCTGTGCCTGACCTGGCTACATCCTCCCTTGCAGGATGTGCTGGAAGGTGGCAATCTGCGGAACGCTCTGCAGGAGCTGCAGCAGATCATCATCACCCCTATCAAGGCCTACAGTGTCCTTCAGGCCACCCCTACTGCCAAGGATGGGGGTCGGGGGGAGCCGCTATTGCCAGGTGCTGAGCCTCCCCTCACCCACCCTGGAACAGACAAGGGCACTGAGGCCAAGGACCCTCCAGCTGCAGAGAACTATCCTCCTCCACCAGCTCCAGCTCCCTCTGATAGCAGTGAGCCAGCCCCAGCTCCTGTCGCCGACGGAGACATCCCCAGCCAGTTTACACGGGTGATGGGCAAAGGTGAGAGCAGCCAGTTTCTATCCCAGAATCCTGAAACAGAATACTAAGTGAACCCAGGCACCATGGTTCAAATCCAAGTTAGAGAACCATGTTAGGGGAGCCATGTTTCTTATTAAAGACCCTAGAGGTTAACTTGCAGAGTCACTGAAGCTAAGTGGGCTAGACCTCTTCCTGCAGGCCTCTCTAGGCTGATGGTACTAGCCCCTGCCTTCAAAGCCCAGAGTTAGGACTTAACCAGCCCAAGTGTCTTGTACTTCTGCACTCACCAGCTGGTGCTGGAGAGGCTGCGGTGTGGCAGACATTATGTTGGGACTAAGCTCTGCCCTTTCCCATGTTCCTCAGTATGCACCCAGCTGCTGGTGTCCCGACCAGACGAGGAGAACATCACCAGTTACCTCCAGCTCATCGAAAAGTGCCTGACTCACGAGGTAAGACCTTCACTAGGGCTCCCAAGAAGAGACTGCTCCACCCCTCTCAGAGCCCACGGTACACCAGGGCCCCGGTTCTAGCCCANCCTCTCCAGCGTTGCCTNCAAAGGCTTCTCAGTTTTTGTGCACACCCTGTGGGAAGTGGCCACCTCCCACCTGTTCTTGGTGCCAGNACTTGTCCAAGTTTTCCACATCACCTCATAAAACACTCCTGCTGGTTCAGGGTTCCTTGCTCCTTCCTCTTCATGCTCACAGGGAGAGATGACTGCACTCCGTTACCACTGCGTACCTGTCTTGCCTAGTGTAAGCATGGTCCTGTCCAGCATTCCCCTTCTCCCCCATTCTAGGCTTTCACAGAGACACAGAAGAAACGACTGCTGTCCTGGAAGCAGCAAGTGCTGAAACTCCTCCGGACATTTCCACGCAAAGCTGCGCTGGACATGCAGAACTACCGGCAGCAGAAGGGGTAGGTGGGCACCTTCCTAGGCCCAAGGAGTTGGCATGTGGATGCCTAAAAGGGTGATTGTGTTTTGGAATGGGCCCCTGCTATACTTACTCAAATCATCCAGTACAGAGTTTCTAGAAAATCAAGATGATGTACAACTTAGAAGAGAAAAAAGGCGGCCAGGTGTGGTGCAAGCCTTTAATCCCAGCACTTGAGAGGCAGAGGCAGGCGGATCTGAGTTCAAGGATACCAGGACTGCCTAGAAAAACCCCGTCTCAAAAAAAACAAAGAGGGAGAGAGGGAGAAAAAGGATGGGTGTGGTGGCACAGGACTTTAACCCCAGCACTCAGGAGGCAGAGGCAAGTAGATTTCTATGTCTATGGGGGGTGGGAGGGGGTGGGATTTGTGGAAAGAGACTGATTTGTGGAAAGGTGCTGACATTTGATTATCCTTGAGAAAAATTTCTTAAGAGATGGGGCCCTGAAGAGGGAGAGCGGGTCTTCAGTCCAGAGAGGCTACATTAGGGGAGATACATCATCATGGCCATAGACAGCCACAAAGGGGCTTTGAAGGGAGGAAGAGGGAGCTTTCCTTTCAAATCTGGAGAACAAAGTGGGGTTCTGGCTCTAACAGATTTTCAGGGAAATGGGCAGCTTTATGACATATGACCTAGCTTACATGCTGTGGAGCTTAGAAGTAGATACTAGGTAGAACCTTTGACTTGCTTTGCAGCTGGAAGGGGGAGGGCCTGCAAGGTCACACACAGCACTGTACTCTTTTTCAGCACTTATTTATATTTGTGTGTGAGCACACATGCCATGATAAGGATCAGAGCACAACTTTAGGAGTTAGTTCTCTCCTTATACCATCTGGGTTCCAGGGGTCAAACTCAGGTCTGTTGGTCTTGGTGCCAAGCACCTTTACCTTGCTGGGCCATCATGTGGACCCATTNTATACTTTGTATCAGCTCTCTGTCCCAGAGAGAAAGAGCTACAGGGAGTGTGCCCCTGACTTGTGGAAGAGAGAGAGTAAAGAAAGGCAGCTAGAGTCTGAGCCAACAGTTAACAGTACAAGTGTGCAAGGGCTGGGGCATTGTGTACACAGAACTTGCCTACTGTGCATGAGGCCCTGGCTTCCATCCCAGCACCACAGAGAGGAAAGAGCAGGATGCTGAGGTCGTCAAAACCCAGCACATGTCTNTGGAGTAGACCCTGCTCCTCTACCTTTGTCTCCTTACCTGTGTGCAGAAGGCTCTGAGGTCCCTTCTCACACCAGACAGTACATTTGTCCCTTGAGAAGTGACATTTGGAGAACTGCTTTGAGGGTACAGCAAGGAAACCTCTATATGCTCCCCATATCCATCTTGGGTCAGGAGGAGACAGGAATGTAGGGTGCAAGGACATGGTCAGGGAATCCTTGCTCAGAGCAGATTGGTGTTTTGTCCTACCCGCTGGAGTTGAGGGAAGGACAAGAGATGTGGATACTGCTGCCTAAGCTAACACCCTGCCTTCTGCTCTCTGACAGCTGGGCATTTGGCTCCAACTCGCTCCCCATAGCTGGCTCTGTGGGGATGGGTGTGGCCCGGCGGACCCAGCGGCAGTTCCCAATGCCTCCTCGGGCCCTCCCACCTGGCAGGATGGGCCTCCTGAGCCCTTCAGGCATTGGGGGTGTCTCTCCTCGACATGCCCTTACCAGCCCCAGCCTTGGGGGTCAGGGCCGACAGGTGAGCCGGCTGATAGGAAAGTCCAAGTGCTTCTGGGATTGGGGTGGCAGTACCTGGGATGTGTGTCTGTGCAAGGGCCTGGGTCTCTCCCACTCACCCTGACACTTTCTCCTCATGTTCTATGCAGAACCTGTGGTTTGCCAACCCTGGAGGCAGTAACAGCATGCCCAGCCAGAGCCGCAGCTCTGTGCAGCGCACTCACTCGCTCCCAGTCCACTCGTCACCCCAGGCTATTCTCATGTTCCCTCCAGGTGAGGTGCCCTACCTCTGGTGTCCAGACTGGTCAGCCTCCTGAGCTGGCTTTTGTCTCCTCGCCTGGGTCTCCCATCACTCTCCCATCTGGATTTGTAGCAGGTCTCTCCAGGCTATACACCATCTCCCATCTCCCTGTGTCTTTAGGGAGGCGTTTTCCTTCTAGGTCCATTTAGTCTATTGGGGCTCTCTCCCCTTCACTGAGTACCTTATCTCCCCTCTGCTTGCGCATCTTTTCTTCCCTATNCNGTGATCCCAAGGTTAGTATTGATTGGTTACTANCTCTGTATGGGTTCAGTTCANACTCAGAAGGGGTTGAGTCTGAGAGGTCAGTGAGGGTTTTGTGGAGGAGATTGTAATCTATCAGCCCACCTGTGTTCTGTCAGAGGCTGGGGACTGCTGGAGCCAATGACTTTACCTTTTAATGAGGTTCTGTGGTAAAGGGTGGTGAAGGTGGGCTCTCTCCTCNGCTCATGCCAGCCTGGAGGTCAGAGGTCAGGAGGCTTGAGTGGCAGGTGACATATCCAAGTTATGCCAAGCTCTGGGTCCCTGCTTGACTGGACAAAGGAGAGTGGCTCCTGGCTGGTCTGCTCCTGTGTGCTTGGGCTAGGCATGGCATCTGTGACAGGAGGCTGGCTTCAGTGGGCTGCTCTGGACAGGTCTTAGATTTGCAGGTGACCTAAGTTCTTGCAGTCAGAAACTTTGTAGCCAGTAGAGTTTCTGAATTGATGAAATACTGTAGGCCTGCATCTGTGGTGCCAGAGAGTCTGTGTTCATCCTAGGGCAGGGCTTGGCACACTGAGAGCATATATTGTGTAAATGGTGTTGAGTGAATGGGTGTGCCGTAGGTGCAAAAGGTGGGAATTGTTCCAGCTGGTATGTTGGCCTGTCAGGCAGCCTTCCTGCACGTGTTGGATGGAGCCCTCCCTGGTACTCATGGAAAGAGTGCTCAAGTCTGTTCCCACCTCACCAGTCACCAGTCAGCTACAAAGTGTGTTCAAGTTCAAAGCTTGTTTTTAAGAGAGATGGGGTCTCCTTAGGACCTAACCTCAGGGTTCAGATGGTGGTAGGGGCAAGGGAGGTGGTGAGACTTGAGATAGGAGTCAGACCCTAGGAGCACAGTTCAAGAGCTCAGGTGTTCTGAGATGAGGCAAAGTGCTTAGCAGTGTGGGACCTGAGCGCTCTTGGAGGTGCTAACTAGGAGGTCCTTTTGAGAAGTGCTTTGAGGATAGGCCCCATGGCTGCTGTCCTATTCAGGACACCTGTTCAGCTTGGCTTGCATCCTGTCTGGAGGAACAAGTCCAGTGGGCACAGGAAGAGCTTTAGCTTAGCTTTTAACCAAGCATAGAGGGTAGGCCATCAATCAGCAAGAAGCTGCCCAGTGTCTGGGGCAGATGCCCAGACTGCCCAAGGCAACTTGGAATCCATGTCCATAATAGTCAGAGCCTGTGTGTGGCCTCCAGGAACACTCCCTCAGCTTCACATCACTTCCTCTGTCTGAAAGTCTGGCTTTTTCTGCATTGCCAAACCCCTACCTTGGCTGTCTTTCTGCCTTCTTTGTGACACCCCTAAACCTGTGTTTTGTCTCTTCCTACCCATGTCTTCTACCCGTTTGTATGCATGCTTTCTGAGCTCTTTATGTCTTGGCCCCAGCCCCATGCCAGTCTCTGTCTCCCTTCCTTCCCTCTTCCCATTCTGGGTGGTCCTCACTTCACCATCACCATTCTCTTCTCTCCCACTCAGACTGCCCGGTACCTGGGCCTGACCTGGAGATCAATCCCACCCTGGAGTCTCTGTGTCTGAGCATGACAGAACACGCCTTGGGTGGTGAGCATTTCCTCTTCCCCTGACCTAGCTCCCACCTACCCAGCATCTCCAGCTATGAACCCAGCAACTTGGAGCCATCCTGAGGGTCCCNAGGGGAGGCCAGACTCCAGGGAGGGCCTGCCTGGGATGACAGGCTATGTGAGTGCCTTTCCTCAGGCCTCCCACCAGCTCCTGATCTTCCTCCCTTCCTCCCTTTCTTACCACAGATGGGACAGACAAAACCTCCACCATCTGACAGGACCCACAGCCCAGCGCACCCATAGGCTCCCTGGGCGGCGGGCGGGGGCCACCCCCCAACAGGCTTCTTCTCGGCAGCGAGAGGGTGGGCTGGCGCAGCTATACATTCTGATATTTTTCTACTCATCCTCTTAACTTTTGTTTAACATTGGCACACGCCTTGCTCACTCCCAGGCCCATTGAGGGATCTTGGCTGAGGCCGGGGGTCAGAGAGGGCAGCCAGGGGCAAGGGGCAAGGACTGGCGAGACTGTCTACCCCTTCCCTCCCAAATCCCCTACCTGTCCCATCCCACCCCTGCCTCCTCTAGACTGCTGACACCTGTCCTTCCCCAAGAGAGCAGACTTCCTCAGAGACAACTGACCACCACCTTGTGTAGCCTGCCCTTCAGAAACATGACATTGGGGGGAAGCAGTGTGGACAGCCTGCTCACCAGTGTGTCACTGGTTCCTACCNTTCCCCAGGACAGTCACCACCTTCATCCCCCTCTTTTTGCCCTGTTTATCAGAGGTTCTCTACAATTAATTTCTTAGGCCTATTTAAGATACATATTTATATAGTTCTTAACGGTTTTTCTCGGATCATTCCCTGTCATTTTTAGAATCCCCAGGCCTCTCTCTGAGCCAGGACAGTGGCAGGGGGAGCCTGAACTTTATGAGAGGAGAGGGCAGAGCCCCCTTCTCCAGACCCCCTCGCCCTTCCCCATCCCAGCCCTGGCTCCTAGATGCAGAGGTTGAAGGTGGGCAGCCCCAGGCCCGCAGTGAGGTCAGGAAGTCTGTTGCCTTAATGTCCCCTTCCCCCACCAACATAACCCTTCTCTGTTCCCCAGGTCTTGTTGGCAAAAGACTTGTGGGTAGGAAGCAGGGAAAAGGGATTGTTGGGTTTTTGTTTTCCTGCCTATCCCGTCAACCTTCCCCCACCCCCATTATGTCATGACCTCATGTAAGTGGAACACTATATCATAACCCAGAGGTGCGGCCCAGCCTGAGTCACACAAACCCTCTGCCCCCCATTACTGATGAGGGCTGGTGCTGGGGCCCAGGTGGAGGGAAGGAATTGGGGGTTCAGGCTGTGGGGAAGCCAGGGTCCCCTATTCCAAACTCCTCTTCCCCCCTCAACCTACACCCTCATTGGGACATTCTCAAGCTTTTCACACGAAAAGGAAAAAAAAATGTTATTTTTAGATACATTTTATGAATAACTTTTGTTATGAATATGGCTGGTAACCATTGTGTATGTTATTAAAGATACAAAATGTTGGGAAAAAACAAAAAACCAAAAAAAAAAAAAATTGAAAACCACAGCCTTCCCTGCACTATCAGCCCATCCCCCAGACCTTGCCCCTGCCTCCTGGTCTGTAGACCTCCCCTGCTCTGAGCCCAGGGAGGGAGAAGAAGCCAGGGGGTAGAGTGGCAATGGGGACCTGCCTGTGGTCCCCACCACCTCTCCCAGTGCCGGGCTGGGCGGGGTGTCAGGTGTATTTATGTACCTCTTGCACACTCATCAACCTATGCAAGTCCCCACCCCGGCCCTCCAGGTTTCTGTGCCTTTGCTCATTCCCCTCTAACTCCCAGGCTTCTCCAGCCCCTCCCACAAACTGTGGGAAGTGGGGTGAAAGGCCACCTGTTTGAAATAAGCAGGTTTCCCTCTCATGGGACCCTCACCTCCACGAGCTGGTCTAGTCTAGTCTTGTTCACTTCCCATCAGGGTGACTGACCCTGCTTGGCACTGGAAGGTGGTGAGGGATACCCTCCCCCAGAGGGAGGTGAGAGCTTGCCTCCCACCTGACAGCAGAGTGCAGGACGCAGGCGGCCCCACTCTGACAGGCAGGACCCTGACCCTCTGACTCCCCAGCCCTCTCCATGGTTTCACCCTACCCTTCCCACTTCTGTCCCCAGCCCCACTGGCAGAATCAGCTTTGAGTAACTGTACATTTTCTCGCTGTTGGAGAAGACTTATTTGTTGGAGTTTCAATTGTTAATGGTCTGGGCTTATTTTGAAAAAAACAAAAAAAAAAAAAAAAAAAAAAAACAACAAAACCAAAAAGATTGATTTTTGTTACAATGCATTTCCTGGGAAATCCATGGGGCCTTGCTTTGGGATTCAAGTGGAGATCCTTGAGCACCTGGGGCTGGGCTGGGCTGGGTGAAGGGAACAGAAGCTCTGGGAGGTGAAGTCAAGAGAAGTTAGTTTTATTTATTAACAGCAAAGACTGAGGGGTGGGGATGAACAAAGGGCTCACAAAACAGACAACTAGAAAAGTGCTTCCCTGCCCTAATGGTGTCTGTGCTGGCCTCCTCGGAAGGCCTTGAGGCTCAGTCACTGTCACTGTCAGCCTCACTGGAATCGGAAGCTGCAGCTTCACTGCCATCCTCCTGAGCCGAGTGCTCACTGCCACTGGGGAAAGGGCTGGCACTCCGACTACGACTCCGGCTGCGGCTCCTGCTCTGGCTGCGGCTCCGCTGGCCACCCCCATCACTGCCACTGTCCGAGTCATTGTCACTGCCCCTACGGGCCTGCCCTCTGTCCTCATCATCAGAGTCGGCGTCATCTTCTGAATCAGCATCACTACCGAAAATTTCTTCTTTGTCCCGGGCAGCACGAGCTTCATCCTCGCTGCTCTCTTCCTCGCCGCTGCCACTCTTGTCACTTGCCTCATCCCTGTCACCCTCCTCCTGGTCACTCTCGCTGCCNGAGTGCTCATCCTCACTGCCTTCCTTTTCACTACTGCTGCCCTTGTCGTTCTCCTCATCTGCGAGGAAGCAGGGACAGGTGAGATCCCATTGCCCGCCTTCCCCGCTCCCAGGATGTGACCAGTCCTTTACCTGAGCCCCCGGCTTCTTTCTCTTCAGCCTCCATCTCCTCCTCCTCCTCTTCCTCCGGTTCGTGGTTTTCCAACTGGGCCTTTCGCGCCTCCTAGAACCAGCGTATTGGGAAGAAGATGGAGGGTGTTTTGTCAGCCCCCTGACCCTGTCCTTACCCACCACTAGCCTCCCTGTGGGTGTCCTGAGCCAGTAGAGCTTATTACCTGGGCTTCTAATTCCTTCTCATTCATGTCACGGTGTTTGACCACAAGCAGGGCATTGGTACCTGACTGAACCCCAGCCTTGGCCCGACGTTTGCTAAGACGGACCCTGCAGTGGACATTTGCAGAAGGTGGAAGATTCAGTTAAAAACTCCACTGGGACCCCTCTCACTAGACACCTGGGTCCCTATCANTGTTTGGCCCACAGCATACCAGAGTACAGTATATACATACAGTATACATGAGAATTATGGGGAGTTAATGTCTGTGATTTGATTTACCCAACTTTTAAGTTTTTTGCTTTAAGGTACATTTTTTAAGTGAATGGGTGTTTTGCCTGCATGTGTGTGTGTGTACCATGTATGCAGTGCCCTCAGAAGCCAGAAGAGGGCATCAGATTCTCCTGGCAACTGGAGTTAGCAGGCAGTTGTTAGTTGCTATGTGAGAACTAGAATATGAACCAGGGTCCTCTGGAAGACCAGCCAGTGTTCTTCACTGCTGAGCAATTTCCCAAGGCCCCTTACNCAACTCTCAAAAACATGGAAATGGCAAATNTTGGGTGTCTGGCTTTTAAATAGGAAGAACATAGCAAGAGTAGACTGAAGCTGGGTTGTAATAATCACTTAAAATGTTGTCACCCTGACTCTTTTCACATCTTCAGCCAGACTACAGGATCAGAGGCTGTTATCTCTGTACGGAACAGAAACTCAAACCACAGCCAACAGGACAAGTTAGCTTTCAGCCCTCAGAGAAGAGTTCTGAAGTGTCACTTCTGAAGTTGTATCAAGTATTTTGTTTAAAACCTGCTCTGAAGGGTTGGGGAAGATGGCTCAGTAAAGTGCCATGGCAGAAGGAGAGACTAACTCTCCCCCAAGTTATCCTGACTTTCCTATGCATGCACACAAAATAAGAGCAACAGGAAAACAACTGATAGCAACCCTCTGACCTCCTCTGATCACAAACACATCCCATACAAAAAAATTAATAAAACTGTTGAGACTAGGGATGTATCTTAATAGCAGGGCACTTGCCTAGCATGTGTGAGAAAAATTTGTTTATATCCTGCATTATGTGAACATTGTCTTTCTGGTTTATGGTATCAGAGCTAGGTCAAGCCACATTAATAAGCAGGCTCCTGCTGCTCTCACAAACACATACAGCAAATCCTTAGGTACATAAGACCTCAGAGTAGTTCTTGTGTGGCCTCAAAAAACACAGGGCCAACAGAGGTAGTGGTGGTGCACGCCTTTAGTCCCAGCATTCGAGAGGCAGAGGCAGGTGGGTCTCTGAGTTTGAGGCCAGCCTGGGCTACAGAGTGAGTTCCAGGGCTACAGAGAGAAACCCTGTCTCGAAAAACTAAAAGAGTAAGTACAGACCCAAATTAGTGAAACTGCTGAGTACCTGGTCTCCAGCTCATTGTAGTAAACCCCATCNCCCTCTCGAAAGATGAAGAAATAGTTCTCCTCGTAGCCCTTACTGGCTTTGTTCTTCACATTCCAGTTGTATTCCCGAGCAATCTTGTAGTCATACCTGAGGAGGAGATACAGGTCAGCCCATTTGTTCTGAGGAGTAAAGAGGACATACTTCTGAATTCCCAAAATCTAACTCTTACACATCATCTGGTGCATAGTCCATCTCTTCCTCCTGGTCCCGTTTTCGTTTCCTTAGTGTCTCTTCCACAGGCAGAAAATAAGCCACAAACTGGTTCCCTTCCTCATCCATCATGCCCCTGATTGTGGGGAGAAGAGAGTAAAGGTCAAAGGCGAAGAAGTAACAAAGCTGGGTGTGGTGACACATGCCTGTAAATTCACCATTCCAGAGGTTGAGGCAAGAGGAATGCCAGGAGCTGGAGGTCAACCTGGGCAACAGGATCATACCCTGTCTCAAAAACACCCGAATGGGGCAAGGCAACAAGCAAGCCAAGGTAGAAAGCAGGACCACTGACCTGATCATGGCCTGAGACATCATCTCTAATGCAGCTGCCCCACTCGTGTCCTTAGGGGCTGGGTCTGAGTCAAAAATGACCTGAGCACATGGGTTGATCCACATCTGGGAAGGAGGACATGAAAGTCAGTCTGGACTGGATAGGCATAGGAGGTTGCCCCTGCCTCCCGCCCCAAGCCTGACCTTGAAGTCTGGGAAGACAGGCATGACCTCCACTGGTGTCACTCGGGGCTTGCTGTAATGCTGGGAGATCTGGTGGAACAAAAAGGGTAAGAAAAAGGAAGAACCTGAGCCACACTTTTGCTTTTATCCCATTCTCCCAATTACCGATTTCTGGGCATCTTCAAAAGTCTTCTCAATAGCTGTGATCTGGCTGTCCCTATCTTTGTATATTTCTTCCTCTGTGAACTGCTGCTTCACAGAAACCCCAATCCTAGGAGTGAAGAGAAAGTCATTAGGGGCCTCTGGACATCTCTAAGGTCTTGCCCCCTTCCATTCCTACCTGTTCGTCACTTACTTGACCTCAGGCTTCTCATTGGAGATGCCGTATCTGTTGAACTCAGTGGAGATATACTCTGTCTTCCGCATCCATGGCACCACCTTCGCATGCTGCTGGGATCTGGAGTAGAAGACCAGGCGTCTCAGGGTCCCGTGCTTGGCAGAGCCCACCCAGTATCCATGTGGCACCACCTCACCTCTTAGAGCTAGTAGGAGCCTGAATCTCCTCTTCCAAAAGCTTCTCATCAGCCGGATCCAGGAGAACTAGGGAGTAAGGGACAGGACTGTAAGGGATGTCCAGGCCTGGCCTTTGCTGGCCTACAGCAGACCCTCCCTGTCTCGTCACACACCATTGGGATCAATGCGGTAGGTGTCAGGGTTGATGAGATCAATGGTGACCCCCAGGTCAGGCTCAGTCAGAAGGTCATGTTTGTGCTGTTTCTCCAAGGAAGTTGCTTTGTACTGAACAAACCTGGGTGGGAAAACGTGCGTGTTGTAATTTCCTGATCCACCCTCACCCCCCACATCCTCCCTTCCTAGAAGTTAAGCTTCTGTGGAGAGGAACTCAGAATGCAATGTTCCCAGCATTGGCAGCTTCTCAGAAGGGTACTGCATGCTNCTTTCTCTATTAGTATTTATTGAGCNCCTCCTATGTGCTGGCACAAGGGAGGAAGATGCCATGAAATAAGCAGTCCTTACCTTCAGTGAACTATTTCTTAGTAGTTTTTCCATCCTTGAGCTCAGTCTTACCTGTTCTGGTCAAAAGGGTAGGTGATGAACTTAGGGTCAAATGGGATGTCAGGAAGGCTATTGCAATATTTGACTCGGCAGACCACTCCAGACCTAGGCAAACAGTGGCTCAGAATTAGGTCTCACAGGCCTGCAGAGGTGACNCAGCAGTTAAGAGGGAGTATGTATCCTGTAGAGGACCCAAGTTTGGTTCCCAGCATCCACATCAGGCTGCTGACAACCACCTGTAACTCCAGATCCAGGGGGATCTGACAGCTGTGGCTTCTGTAGGCTGTTGGCACAGAACGTGCACATATACCTAATTAAAAAATAATAGAAATAGCTGAAGTTGGTGGCACAGGCCTTTAATCCCTTCACTTAGGAGGCAGGCAGATTGCTGAGAAATTTAGGCTAGTGATGGTTTACATAACGAGTTCCAGGCCAGTCAGGGATGCAGAGTGAAACTGTCTCAAAAGAAATAATTGCTGGCCGGGTGGTGGTGGCACTTGCCATTAACCCCAGCATTCGGGAGGCAGAGGCTGGTGGGTCTCTTGAGTTCTAGGCCAGCCTGATCTACAAAGTGAATTCCAGGANAGTCAGGACAGTTACCCAAAGAAACCCTGTCTCGAGGAAAAAATTAAAAATGGGAATAACAATTTTTAAAACAACAAACAGCCTCGGGCTGACAAGATGAATCAGGAGGTCGAGGCATCTGCTGTCACACCTGAGGGCCTGAGTTGAACCACTCAGACCTATACCTATACGGTGGAAGGAGAGAAGTGGTTATAACAGGTCTTGACTGCCACACACAGCTGGTGTGTGCACACATGATTAAAAACAAAAAACCAACTAGGCCTCGGCTGCTGGGCACGGCCACGGACCCGCGGTCCCAGCACCCAGNAGGCCGAGGCAGGAAGAGAGCGAGTTCGAGGTCATTCTGGGCCACTTCAGGAGACACTCAAAAGCACAAAACCGGCCCCCACCGCCCTGCCAATGCTGCCAGCGTCCGTGTCCCACCCCTCCCGGAAGACGCAGTTAGTGGGGCTCACCTCTCAGGCAAGGTCCGGTGGGAATTGGGCCTGCGGGGTGGAGAAGGAGAGACTCATGTCAAGGGTTTGACAGGTGCGTGGAAAGCCGCCGTCCCCAACTTCCGAAGGAGGGAGGCCTCGGTGAACGCAGGCAGACGCCGGACCCCTAGGACGGGGCCCATGCTTCCCTGAGGGGACTGAGGGTTAGCAGGTCCTTCCTGAGAACCCCCAAGGCGGGCTTCCGGAACTGAATGGCAGGGGACCAGGGGGTGACCACAGAGGCCTCGAGGGCCGCCCCTTCGTCAGCGGGGAGCGCTGCACGACCAGAGAGAACCGGCGACGCCGGACGCGGCAGCCCCCGGCCTGGCCGCCGGCCTGCGGCTCCCAGCACGGAAGGAAGGGAAGCGCGGGCGGCAGGAGACCTACCTGTGGCCTTCCTCCCGCTGGGCCTGGGTCTGGATGGTGGGCGCCATCGCGACCAGGCGACGGCGGCGCCGACCGTGTCCTCGCTGGCCGCGGGCCGACGCTGAGGGGCGTGCCCACTGGGAGAGACGCCGGGGCTGAGGACAGGCCCGGGGGGCGGCGGGAGGAGGCGGCGGCGCGGGTCACAGCGCGCGCGGGCGGCGCCGGACGCGGACTCCCAGCTCCCGCTCCAACAGCCGCCTGGACGCGGGCGGCCCGACAGGTAGCCTGGGCCGCAAGGCCTGCGGGGAACTGGAGTGCGGGCCGTCCCTCCCCGCGATTGGCAAGCTGGGGGTGAAGGGGCGGGGCTCCCGGAGAGCCGCCCCTGTGATTGGTGGAATGGTTTGAGACCGGAGAGGCGGACACACATCCTCTCCTTTCATTGGTTGACCCGTCTGGGAGGCGGAGCTAACAGCCAACGAAGCCCCGCACGCTGCAGGGGCTGGAGAGAGAGCGGGGCGGACGCGCTTGTGACGTACGTCCGGGGTTCTACCTGAGGAAAATGGCTGCGCCCCAGCAGCAGGCTTCGGCCGTTTCCTCTGCCGCGGGTGTGTCCGGCCCGGGTTCTGCCGGCGGCCCGGGTCCCCAGCAACAGCCGCCGCCGGCGCCACTGGTGGGGCCCGGGCAGAGTGGGCTCCTGCAGCAGCAGCAGCAGGACTTCGATCCTGTGCAGCGCTACAAGATGCTCATCCCGCAGCTGAAGGAGAGTCTGCAGGTGATGGTGGCTGCACGCTGCCCGGAGCGGGCGGGGTTTGGCGGGCCGGCGCCCCAGAGCTGCGCCGGGGTGTTGAAGGAGAGATCGTGGCAGGGGAGAGAAGTTCGAGCTGCTGTGTCTGTGTCTGACCAAAGCGAGNCTCTGTCCGACCGGCTGGAGTGGTGCGCGCTTGTAATTCTCGGGAGGCAGAGGCAGGCGGACCTCTGTGAGTTCGAGGCCAGCCTGGGCTACAGAGCGGGTTTCAGGCCACCCAGGGCTACACAGTGAGACCCTGTGGAAAGAGAGAAAATGAGAATGAATGGGAGAGAATTTTAGCCGGGCGGTGGTGGCGCACGCCTTTAATCCCAGCACTCGGGAGGCAGAGGCAGGTGGATCTCTGTGAGTTCGAGGCCAGCCTGGGCTACCGAGTGAGTTCCAGGAAAGGCGCAAAGCTACACAGAGAAACCCTGTCTGGAAAACCAAAGGAGGTGGATGTGGGGAAGGGAGAGTGAGTTTATGGAGAGAAGCAGCTCTGGTCGTGAAGTGCTCTGCAGAAGAACGGCCTACGCGTCGCTCCTGGCTGGGCCGGCTGGGTAAAGGGGATGCCTAGGAAGTTACTGGTGAGAATTCCAAATGAGAGCAGGCATCTAGGACAATACCGGAGGAGATTTCTATGGGGATGGCAATGAGCTTTAGTCTGTGTTGTCAGGATGGAGGCGCCGGCTGAAAAGAAGGCCTGAGGATCTCAAGAGTGTAGATCCTCCTTGCGAGACTTCACCTCCTGCATCTTACTTTTCTAGACTTTGATGAAGGTTGCAGCCCAGAACCTGATTCAGAACACTAACATTGACAACGGACAGTAAGTAAAGGCTCTTTCCCTTCCTTGGTCTCAGGAGCTCCTCCCCCACTGCCCCGCCCCCTCCTTTTCAAGCCTTGCCTAGATCACCCCGGGCCTGGGCTTGGTCAGTTATAGACTGATGCTGGTGTCCCAGAGATTGGAAATCATTCCTCAAACAGCCTTTTCTCCTTGGCCGTAGAAAGAGCAGTGATGGACCCATACAGCGATTTGACAAGTGTCTGGAGGAGTTTTACGCTCTCTGTGATCAGCTGGAACTCTGCTTGGTAAGGAACTTTCTAGATACTTTGTGACCAAGCTCTGCTTAATTCCCCACAAGAACATTTTGTTTGGTGTGTTGGTTGGTTTTGGAAACAGGGTTCCTCTGTGTAACAGCTCTGGCTGCCCTGGAACTCAGTCTGTATAGACCAGGCAGGCTGGCCTCGAACTCACAGAGATCCGCCTGCCTCTGCCTCCTNAGTGCTGGGATTAAAGGTGTGNNTCACCACCGCCCGGCTAAGAACATTTTGTAAAGCTGTTTTGAGATGGTATCACTCAGTAGTACAGGCTCTCCTGATACCAGTCTGTACACCAGACAGGCCTCAAACTTACAAAGACCCTCCTGCCTTCAAATTCAGAGTGTGCCAAGATGACAGGTGCACACCCAGCTTTGAACCCTCAGTCAGTTCATCACTCATCAGTCACTTCCTCTGAGACATGCATATTCTTCAGCTGATGCTGGGGGCGATGTCTGTCCTGATTCTTACCGTCACAGGTCTTCTAGTTCAGTGGAGTGACAAATATAAGACCAAAGAGGGACAGCTCAGAGGCTGTGATGACAGGAATCTGGACCAGAGTGGTCAAGCTATGTAGGACAAGGAAACTCGGGGACATATGGAAGCCTGGAGTAGGGAGAGAGTGATTCAGAAGGCTGCTGGTGGAACATGGAATTCCACCTGACGGTCTGTCTGGAAGGGCAGCAAGGACAAGGCCTGAAGGAAGGGCATGGGGACCTGTGATGTGAGCAGGAGCTTCAGGCTGTAACTTTGGCTGAGTGGTTTAGGGCAAAACNCAGGAGACTTGAATGGGCAGGCAGAGAAGCAGGCATGGAGCATAGGCCAGCTCCATGGGGGATATGGGGAGCAACACTGAGGAGGTACTGTAGTTGGAAAGTGTTTGCTATGCAAGCATTAAGGACCTAAATTTGATTGGTAACACCCACATAAAAAGCTGGGCATGGCAGTACATGCATATAATCCCAGTGCTGGGGAAGTGGAGATAATCTTACTTTTAAGATTGGTGATGTAGCTGAGTGGTAGCGTTTACCTAACACAAGCTGTAGATTGAATCCCCAGTACCACACTCACCAGTCAGTACCCTTGGGAATGTCAGGAGACTCNGCTGAGGTGNATAGGCTGGGTCTCACTAGACCTGGATATAACCCAAGTGCACTGGAAAGTGAGGCAGGCAGATCTCTGAGTTCAAGCCAGCCTGGTCTACAGAGTGAGTTCCAGGACAGCCAGAGAAACCTGTCTCAAAACCAAAACCTGGAGGGAGCCCAAGGAGGCAGTCGTGGTTGAGCTGTGAGGCAGGAGTGGGGGCAGACAGAAGCTTGGAGGCTTTGCCAGGCCATCAGACTGATGGACTGTTGGGGGAGGGGTCTCCTGGGGGAGGGCCAGGGCTATGGTTGGAATTAGGAAGGGTGTTAGATGATTCTGGAGCTGTTCACCCCCTAAAGAGGGCACAAGAACTGAAGCCAGGTTCAAAGTCCAGCATGGTGATGTGAGCTTGATGGCCACATGGCGGGGTGGGTACCATGACCCAGGTGCACCACTGCAAATTCCAACCCTTGACACCCAGCTTTGT
>LZPO01027417.1:52734-77040 GCA_001675575.1 Neotoma lepida | reverse complement strand
TCAGAGTCTGTCCCTCTTTCATGGGTCTTTCCTCAGGATTGAACTCATGCTCACGGACTTGTTTTAAGCTCCCTTTCCTCTTGCTGATCCCCTTTGTCCTCTTTTTTTCGTTTGTTTGTTTTTGAAACGGACTTGTTATGTAGCTCTGGCTGGACTGGCGCTTACTATATAGACCAGACTGGCCTTTAATTCACAGAAATCCACTTGTTTTCTGCCTCCCAAGTACTAGGATTAAAGGCATTTGCCACCGTGCCCAGCCTCTTTCTGCTGTATATGAGGAAGAAGGGCAGGGACAGAGCTCTGATCGTCAGTCCAGCCTCTTTCTGCTGTATATGAGGAAGAAGGGCAGGGACAGAGCTCTGATCGTCAGTCTTGGCAAAAAGCACCACTACCCAGGCTCAGCTATCTCACTGGTTCTTTTTTACTTTTTGAGTCAGGGACTTGCTAAATTAGCCAAGCCAGCTTTGAACTTGTGGTCCTCCTCCCAGAGAGGATTCTCTAGTAGCTGCCTGGCTTGCAGTCACTAGGTCCCCTTTATGGGATGTTTGCTCAGCACTCTGAACTGAGCTACACCTTCAATGTTGTTGAAGGACTGACTTCCAGTCTGTAATGGCATAATGACNTGGTCTGTCTGCCTTTGTTTGTTTCTGAGGAGCAGCATATCTGGGTCTCATTGGGCTTAGGGTTGGACTGTGGAGTAACCTGAGGTCAGTGCCTGCTTTCAGTGTGTGTGTACGCGTGTTTGCGTGTGTGCGTGCATGTGTATGATGAGTTATTGGTGCCAGGATGCAGTGTTTTGGGCTTAGGGAATGGCATCAAAAGACTGGTTCAAGAGAGTTCCGTGTATCTGAGGACAAACCGCCTGTGGGTTCATGTGGCACACATNTGCGTGTGGTACATGGGCTGGCCCTCTCTGTGGTAGAGGGTTGTCCAGCTCAGAGTCCTGCCTGGGGCATCTGTCGTGAGGAGACATGCAGGTGTCTCAGGTGGCCTCGGGTGGGTGATGGGTGGTAGGGAAGCTACAGTGGGTCTGCAGGATCTCAGCCGAGGCTGATGGGATGCTAAAGGTGAGTGGGGCGGGTGATGATGGTTTCTTTTACATACTTCCTGTCCCTATGGCCAAATCTCCTAGGACATGCTTGAGTTCCCAGCCCAGGAACTTCGGAAGTACTTCAAGATGGGGGACCATGTAAAGGTGATTGCTGGCCGATTCGAGGGTGACACAGGTCTCATTGTGCGCGTGGAGGAGAACTTTGTCATCCTTTTCTCAGACCTCACCATGCATGAGGTAAGAGCCTGGAAGAGGAGACCCTGGTAGGTAATTCCCTAGGCCTGCCTCACCCCTTCCACTGTCTCTCCACAGCTGAAGGTGCTTCCCCGGGACCTGCAGCTCTGCTCAGAGACAGCCTCAGGTGTAGATGTCGGGGGCCAGCATGAGTGGGGTGAGCTGGTGCAGCTGGATCCCCGCACCGTGGGTGTCATCGTGCGGCTAGAGCGAGAAACCTTCCAGGTGTGTCTTTATGTTCCTGTCCCAGGAGCCCCACATCCCAGGCGGTGGTAGAGCGTGGTGACCAAGCTTACAAATTGTGCTGAGTTATAGACCTGCTAAGGCTCCCTGAAGCCTGTCTGTGTAATGCTGGCAAGTAGCCTGTCATTTTTCCTGTCTGCCTCAAGTTTCCCCCTAGTTAGGTAGAGCTCTACCTCACTGGCTGAGAAGTTGAATATATGCCCTAGTAGTTGGTGCTTTTTTTCAAAGATGTCACGCTACATTGCCACACCTCTGCCCCCCACTCTCGTGTGGGCATTAGCATAGCACCTAGGACCCTGCATCTGTGTCAGCACTGTTGCTTCTGTACTGTGTGACCCTGGCCTCATGACTTGCCCTCTCAGGGCCACTGTAAGGTAGGAATTGTGATTGTATTCCTCTCAGAGGGAGGTGTGTGAAGAGTTTAGCAGGGGTAGATCATCAGTGGACTCCTCCTCTCATGCCCCTGATGCTCAGTCAGGAAGGTAGTCTCCTCCCAAAGTGTCTTTGTCTCCCCCGTGTGGCTGAGGCTGACTTTGAACTCCCTGTCCTCCTCCCTCCACACTAATGCTGAGATTACAGACATTTGCTAATATGCCCAGTTTATGTGAAGCAGGGAATCATGCAGAGCTCCAGGCATGCTAAGCCAGCACTCTGAACTGAGCTACACCACAACTCTCCAAAAGATGTTTTCAAATGATCTAGAATGTTTGTGACTGACCTAGGGCCTGGTAGTTGGNGCTGTGACTCTGCTCCACAGTCATGCAGTCAGGATGCTGTATAGGGCTCAGGATCTCAGGATTGTCTCCCCAAGGAAGGGACAGCTCACCTCACAGCACCTCATCCCTTTTCATCCTCTGCTTCCTTTCCCCNNAAAGGTTCTGAACATGCATGGGAAGGTGGTGACTGTCAGGCACCAGGCCGTGACTCAGAAAAAGGACAACCGCTTTGCTGTGGCCCTGGACTCAGATCAGAACAACATCCATGTGAAGGACATTGTCAAGGTCATCGATGGCCCTCACTCAGTAAGTGTCAGTGCTGATCTCTGGCTGAGTCTAAAAGAGTTGCGGTGGGGTCTGCCCTGCCCAGCATGTGACCCCCCCTTCTGCCCAGGGTCGAGAGGGAGAGATCCGCCATCTGTATCGCAGCTTTGCCTTCCTGCATTGCAAGAAGCTGGTGGAGAATGGTGGAATGTTTGTCTGCAAGGCACGACACCTGGTGTTGGCTGGGGGCTCAAAGGTGAGAACATCAGGGCTCCAGGAGTGGCAAGACCAGGCTGGTGNGGACTAAGTAGGTATCACTGCNAAGTCCTCGGGGATGGTAAAAAAGGTGTCTTTGGGATTTTGAGCTGCTCTCCTGTCATTTGTCACTTACTTTTGTGGGTTGCATGTTGGGTACTAGACACCCTGGGGTACCTGCAAAGGAGATAAAGTCTCCACCCTCCTGGAGCTGAGACTGGAGGGTACAGGGGNAAGTGAGGTGGTGGCAGNTTTCACTGTCAGGGCTTCCTTTCCTGCATGCCCCTCTTCCCAGAAGTGATGGTACAATATAAAGACAGTGACAGGGGGACCACTGGTTGAGACAGAGGAGAGGATGTGTATGTTACAGCAGGGATCAGGGTGAAGGAATCCAGAGCCACCATGTAACTCAGGAGCTGCCGTTGCCCGGGCTCTGAAGCAAGACTGGCAGGAAAGTTGTGCAGGACCAGATACCGGAAAGGAAATCTGGAACAAGCTGTGATAGCACGCACCTGCAGTACCAGCACTTGGGAAGTGAGGCTGAGGCAGCTCAGCTGAAGGTCATTCTTGGCTACATAGCAAGTGCAAGACCTGGTCTCAAAAATAAAAGTAAAAAAACAAGGAAATTAGAGCNGACAGGTNACCCCAGTGCCTGCAGATAAGATGATTTTTACCCATGACTTGTGTTTTTATGTCACTAGGGACTTAAATTTCTGACTCATTTGGTTAAGGTGCATATCTTGGTGAGGGGAGACCCAAGCCTCTGGATGGAGAGGCTTACAGAGGCAGAGGGGTGGCACTTCCTTACCTAGGGATGGGGGCTTTGTCCCTGGAAAAAANGAAGGATGGTTGCTGCAAGCAGGATCTAGGCCAGTCATTGTGAGGAGTGGGCTAGAGGCCTCTCACCTTCTCTCCTGCCTGGCTGTTCACTCTTAATCCCTCTCCCAGCCCAGGGATGTGACCAACTTAACTGTTGGTGGCTTCACTCCTATGAGCCCCCGGATCAGCAGCCCCATGCACCCCAGTGCTGAAGGTGAGATGGGGTCAGGGAAGGCCAGGGCTAGGGAGTGGGTGGAGGAGGCCCCTAACCCTCTTGGGCAACTGAAGCTGGTAGAGAGGTTTGAGGGTGTCCTGGCTGTGGGCACAGTGTAAGAGGGAAAGGCATAATTCCTGGGGCCCCACAATACCCTTCCACCCTGCAGGCCAGCATGGTGGCTTTGGAAGCCCAGGTGGTGGCATGAGCAGGGGTCGAGGGCGAAGAGATAACGAGCTCATAGGCCAGACTGTGCGTATCTCCCAGGGACCCTACAAAGGTGAGCCATGGGTGCAGGGAGGCAGGGGCTGTGGTGGAGAGTCCCACCCATCTGACTGCCTAACTCCTTATAGGCTACATTGGTGTGGTGAAGGATGCCACGGAATCCACAGCCCGAGTAGAACTGCACTCGACCTGCCAGACTATCTCTGTAGACCGCCAGCGGCTCACCACGGTGTACGTTTGGGCTTAGGAAATATGAGTGTGGGGTTGATGGCTGGGCCTCGGGAGGACCAGCATGGGCACGCTAGGAATCCCACCCACCCCACCGTTCTGTGTCCACAGTGACTCCCAGCGTCCAGGTGGCATGACCTCCACCTATGGACGGACACCCATGTATGGCTCTCAGACACCCATGTATGGCTCTGGCTCTCGAACACCCATGTATGGCTCCCAGACACCTTTGCAGGATGGTAAGTATGACCACAATACTAGGGATGAAGCAGAGGGCTCAGCAAATAGCATAGAATGAAGAGCATGCTTCTGTACTTAATCCAGGTAGCCGCACTCCGCATTATGGCTCGCAGACACCTCTGCATGATGGGAGCCGCACTCCTGCTCAGAGTGGAGCCTGGGACCCCAACAACCCGAACACACCTTCCAGGTGAGGGCCATTTTTAGGATGGGCTGTGCTGGCCAGGTGTGAGTGGTTGTGTTTGAATATTGTGGTGACTGCTCCAGGCTGGGAACAGTGTCCTGTCCACATCACATNCGGCCTAACATACAGTCACTCTGTGCTTGGAGACGTTNCCAGGTGTGTGGTCTTGAGCAGGCAGCCTTGTCCCTCTGCACCTTCGACTCAGCTGTGGCATTGCCTTAGTGTCAGGAAGCCTTTGTCTGGGGCTTNAGTCAGAATAGTTGCCTCAGTTGAGGATCCAGTGTGTAGTGCTGTTCTACGAGCATTGTTAGATTTGTTACCNCCCGTCATTCTCAACACACTTCTGTCCCACCAGGGCTGAGGAGGAATACGAGTATGCCTTTGACGACGAGCCCACCCCATCCCCACAGGCATATGGGGGAACCCCGAATCCCCAAACACCTGGCTACCCAGACCCATCATCCCCCCAGGTCAATCCACAGTACAACCCGCAGACACCAGGGACGCCAGCCATGTGAGTCCACCAGGGCTGAGCCCGAAAAGCCCTGCACACAGCTGCCCACTGCCCTACTTCCTGACCCTTTCTGTTGGTACTAACACCCCTTTCTTCTGTCTACAGGTACAACACGGACCAGTTCTCCCCCTACGCTGCCCCCTCTCCACAGGGGTCCTACCAGCCCAGCCCCAGCCCCCAGAGCTACCACCAAGTGGCACCAAGCCCAGCAGGCTATCAGAACACCCATTCCCCGGCCAGCTACCATCCCACACCTTCACCCATGGCCTATCAGGTATGCCATGTCACAGAAGGCTGTGGACATAGCTGGGCCTCAGTTGGGATGGCAAGGCCCAGTGACTATTCCAGACACTCATTCCTCTCTTCCTTCAGGCCAGTCCCAGTCCCAGCCCTGTTGGCTACAGTCCAATGACCCCTGGAGCTCCTTCTCCTGGAGGCTACAACCCACATACACCAGGCTCAGGCATTGAGCAGAACTCGAGNGACTGGGTAACCACTGATATCCAGGTGAAGGTTCGAGACACCTATCTGGACACACAAGTAGTGGGGCAGACAGGCGTCATCCGTAGTGTCACAGTAAGTAGGGTACTGGGGGTGGGCAGGGCCCCCAACTCTGTAGTTACTTATTTTGTCTGTGGTGCTATCGTTGGAACCCTAGGCCTCATACATACTAGGCTAGTGCTCTACCACTGAGCTATATCCCCACTCTCTTATACTTATTATTTATAGTTTTAGTTATAACTTTCCAACTATAATGTCTGGTATGCTATGATGGACAGACAGATATTGAAGGCTGGAGTGTCTGTGATTCCAGGGGATGGGTAGTTCTGCCTCATGTGCTCACAGCTCAGGCCTGGGCACCTAGTACACTTGAGCGTGGTGACTTTGGGAAGATGAACTCAGTAGTATGATGAGTGCTTGGAGATGTTGCCAGGTGTGTGGTCTTGAGCAGGCAGCCTTGTCCCTCTGCACCATCGACTCAGCTGTGGCATTGCCTTAGTGTCAGGAAGCCTTTGTCTGAGGCTTNATCGTGGCCAGTCATAGACACCCCAGGCTCAAGCTCCCAAAGACCCACTGAGTTCCCACCCTTTGCACACACCACCCCTGTCTTCCATCCAGTCTTGTCTGGCTAGTCCTTCAGCCTTCAGAAAACAGCTGTGTCTCAGCCTGAGTCTTAGGGGTCTGAGGGGTCTCTTCATGTTACTCACCTGTTGCCTGAAAGTTGAGTGTCAGCTTTAGCTTGGGTAACAAAGTCTGTATTTGGGGCTGNGGGTGCTCAATGCATCTGTTTAACTTTTTAGGGGAAAGCACCTGTATTCTTTTCTTCAGGAGCCCGACTTTCTAGAGGAAGGCTTTGCACCTTNTTAACTCTCCAGTAGTTGTTCTGATAGGATTAATTAAACACCAGGGACCGATCAGCCCCAGGCCCTGTCCTCACAGACCTCACCTTCAGTTGGGGTAGAGANATATATCCCCAGAGTGAGCAGAATTGGCTTGAGAAACCTAGAAGGCTTGGGGAGCAGGGTGAACTGAGGAGACACTGTACCCAACTTTGGGGAATCAGGGTGGACTTTCTGGAGGAGACGTTGAAGCTGAGACCTGAAGGGGGGCTTGGTNGCACTCGCCTTTAATCCCAGCACTCGAGAGGCAGAGGCAGGTGGATCTGTGAGTTCGAGGCCAGNCTGGTCTACAGAGTGAGTTCCAGGATACAGAGAAACCCTGTCTCAAAAAACCAAAACAAAAAGTAAGCCAAGCAAAACATGTGCATAGGCCGCAGGGAAGCTGAAGTGTACTCATTGTGGCCAGACTAGAAATGCCCAGGCTGGGAGGTGGTGGAGCACACCTTTAGTTCCCGGCAGATCTCTGAGTTCAAGGCCAGGACTACACAGAGAAACCCTGTCTCAAAATAACAACAACAAAAAAGAAATATCCAGGGGGAGGGAAGGTGAGCATTGAGGCTGGAAGAGATCACAGACCAGACGGGGCAGCCAACACTGTCCAGAGGGCACTNAGGAGCCATGGAGGGAATGGTGATGCTGGTGTCAGGAAGGACAGGGTGCTCTGTGTCAGGGCAGTGGGGAAGGGAGGAAGGCAGGTGACTAAATGACAGGGTTCAGAGCAGGAGGGTGGTGACCATGACTAGGTGAGCTAGGTTAGAGGCAGGGCTGATCCTGAGGCCAGGGTTCCAGAGGAANAGCAGGTGGAGGATGAGGCTAGCTTGGGACATGAAGAGTCAAATGTGTGAGGAGAAGTTACCTTTTTCTGTTTGTCTGTTTCTCAAGACAGGGCTTCTCTGTGCAGCCCTGGCTGTCCTGGAATTCACTCTGTGGACCAGGCTGGCCTCGAACTCATAGAGATCTGCCTACCTCTGTCTTCTGAATGCAGGGATTAAAGGCATGGGCCACCAGTTTAAGTTTTCTCTGTTTTGATCTAATTTTGTGTTTTTGTTTGTTTGTTTTGTTTTGTTTTGTTTTTTTGAGCAAGGTCTCACTATGTAGCCATCAGTGGTGCACACCTTTAATCCCAGCATTTAGGAGGCAGAGGCAGGTGGATCTCTTGAGTTTGAGGCCAGCCTGGCTACATAGAGAAACTTTTTCTTGGGGTTGGGGGGACACGACACAGGAGGACAGGATGGGTGAGAGGTGGGGAGATACAAACAAACAGATATATATAGACCAGGCTGGCCTGGAATCCAAAGAGATCCTCTTGCCTCTGCCCCATCTCTGAGTACTGGGATTAAGGTATGTGCCACAATGCNTGGCTCTCTTTGACCTGATCTAGCCACATTTTAGTGGGTCCCTTAGTCGTCTTAATTGCTCACCCTAATAGTCTATGGTACCTGGAGGGTGGGCTCCAGATTGCATTGAGAACAGGACAGGCTGAGCAGGCTCTCCCTCCGTCTTCAGGGAGGCATGTGCTCCGTGTACCTGAAAGACAGTGAGAAGGTGGTCAGCATCTCCAGTGAGCACCTGGAGCCCATCACCCCCACCAAGAACAACAAGGTAGGATGGGGCCTTTGGGATGGCACAGGAGGGCCTGGCAGCTGTTGGTGGGCCTGATACTTACCATTGCCTCCAGGTGAAAGTGATTCTGGGTGAGGACCGAGAGGCCACCGGGGTCCTGCTGAGTATTGATGGTGAGGATGGCATCATCCGAATGGACCTAGAAGACCAGCAGATTAAGATCCTGAACCTCCGCTTCCTAGGGAAGCTCCTGGAGGCCTGAAGCCCAAGNGTGCAGTGCAAGCATGGAGCAAGCAGCCCACCCTCTGGCCTTGCGTGGCTCAGCATGGACCCTGAGTCGGGAGCAAGCCAGGACCATCATTCTGGGCTTCCTTTTCCTCCTTCCCTGAGAACTCCAGCTATCAGAGTAGAGTCTGAGAAAGGTTCCCACCTTCCTTCTGCGCCCAGCTTGCCTTTGTGTTCAGGTCTTTCAATAAAGAAGCTGTTTGAAGTGTGTATGTGTGCATGAGTGTGGTGTGTGTGTGTTGGTGGGAAGGGTTGTCTTGTTTAAGTGTAGTTATTAAATTAGGGGAAGGGGCTGGAGAGATGGCTCAGAGGTTAAGGGCACTGACTGTTCTTCCAGAGGACCTGGGTTCAATTCCCAGCAACCACATGGTGGCTCACAACCATCTGTAATGAGGTCTGGCGCCCTCTTCTGTATACACAATAAATAAATCTTTAAAAAATAAATAAATAAATAAATAAATAAATAAATGAGGGGAAATAGCTGGATTCTAACTCGCAGCTTCCCATCGGGAAAGTCATGCCTCTGGGGCTCCAGATGGCTCCTCAGAGGATGCAGGGGACAGGAGAAAGGANTAGAGCTGAGCCCTGTGGTTCAGGCCTGTCATCTAAGCTACTCAAAGGACTAGGGGGAGGAGNGTCACAAAGTCATGGCCTATTTGGGCAAAGGTCCCGTTAGGGACAGCAGGTCCCCTTAGTGTAGCTAGCTNTTCTCAGCCTGTGGTCCTGAGCCTTGAACAACCCATTCTCGGGTCACATAGCAGTCTGCGTATCGAATATTTACATTATGACTCATAACTAACAAAATTACAGTTAGGAAGTAGCAATGAAAATAATGTTATGGTTAGGAGTCACCACAACACGAGGAACTGTATTAAAGTATCACAGCATTAGGAAGGTTGAGAACCACAGCCTTAGTGGGACCCTGTCTCAAAAAGTAAAAGAGCANGGCATGGTGGTGCACAACTTTGATCCCAGTGCTCAGGAGGCAAATCTCTGATTTCGAGGCCACCCTGGTCTACATAGTCTGAGTTCCAGGACAGCCAGAGAGCTACATAGTAAGATCCTCGGGAGGTGGGGAGTGGGGTCGGTGACGCTGGACTCAGAGGGTAACTCAGCTGGGATGCAGCTTAGTGAAGAGTGCATACACGGTAGGTGTGACACCATGGGTTTAACATCCAGTATGTAAAAATTAACCTAATTAAGAAGGGAGTTTGGGAGAGGTATGGTGGCTTGTTTCTCCTCTCTGTTTGCTCTGTTTACAATCTGCAGCCATCTGAGGAGTTAGGCGGGTAGGACGTCTTAGGGGACAGTGCTGTAGCTGGCGTGAGGGCACTCAGAAAGGTCCAGCGTTTGTCATACTGTCACAGGCTTTCCTACGATACAGCCTCTAACAAAACTAGGTTGTCTTGAACCCCCGACAACAGAATTGTTTACCTTTATACCAAGAAGGTTGGGAAGGTGCATGCGGTGTGTGCCCAGGCAGGCTTGGAGGGGTTCGTGCTGTGAGACCGAAAGTCCTTATGAGATTGTCTAAGACAAAGAAGCATAAGTATGTCAGCAGGGCCTACNGGTGGGTCCATGTGTGCCAAGTGTGTCCGTGACGGGATCAAGCGGGCTTTCTTTATTGAGGAGCAGAAAATTGTTGTCAAAGTGTTGAAGGCACAAGCACAGAGTCAGAAAGCAAAGTAAATATGTAGCTTTTTTAAATAAATAAAAAAAATGGATTTTGGACTGCTCAGAACTTACCTGACCTATGGTGCAGCCCTGTGAAATGCGAGGGGATAAGTCAAGATCTAGTCTAGAGAAAGAATCTTTCTGGCTGCTGGAACCTCTGGCTGCTGAGCACTCTGCTAATGGGTTGCCTCAACTAGAACAGCCACCAATTGAGAGTCAAGATTGTATACCCAGAGCCAGCCAGATGGCTCAGATGGTAAAAGTACTTTGCCACCAAGCGTGGTGGCCTGAGCTCAATCTTGAGAGGACTGACTCCTGAGACCTCCACATGCCTGCTGGGGTGTCCTCTCCCTAAGTAATTAAAACTCAAATAAAAACTGGTCAGGAGACAGAATGCCAGACCTGAGGTTGATCCCCCAGAAAGTCAAACTCCCCCAAGAGTCTGGAGATGGAAGGTGATCTTGATATTGAGGGAATTCGTATCCTGTGTAGAGCCTTCAAGTGCCAGAAGCATTTGGTGGAAGAGCTGAAACAATATTAGCTTATACTGGATATGTAATTTAAATTATCTAGAGTTTTGTGATTTCCTTAGAACACCTTGCCATAGGACTGATAAATTACATNTTGGGGCTAAGTGAAGGTCAGATCAGTGTTCACAGGCTCTTCATTCCTCCTGTGCTGCAGTCATGTTCCCAGCCTCCTTAGGGGGTTCTAAGCCAGCACTCTACCCTTGTGAGCTGTCTCCGGCCCCACAGTCTTACCCTGAATGCTGAGAGCAGTGAACCCACGATTGCTTCAGCAAGTCTGNTAACTCGGGCAGGAATGAGCGCCCTAAGAGAATTAGGCTGTATACCTTGTTCTTTTCCATATTTGATAGGCCCAAGTCTTCACAAATGGAAGCGTGTCATAAAATAGTTCAGGTATTAAAGACATGCCATTGGTCAGGGNANATGGTAGCACATGCCTCCTAATCTCAGCACTTCGGAGAAAGAAGCAGGGGGATCAGTTTAAGGTCTTTCTCAGCTGTATAGGTCAGCCTGAGCTACAGGAGACCCTGTCTCAAAAAAAACAACAGCTGGTGAGACACTGTGGGTAAAGACACTTGGACTCCTATAATGGAAAGAGAGACTCCTGCAAGTTGTCCGACCACCCCAACCACACAGGTGGCCCATACGCTTTTAATCCCAGCACTAGGGGAGTTAGAGGCAGGTGGATCTCTGTGAGTTCTAGCCAACCTGGTCTACATAGTCCCAGGCCAGCCAGGACTACATAGACTCTGTCTCAAAATAAAACTAATTTTAAAAATTCAGATATATCATGAAGACCTATGTCTCCTCCACCCAGTTACAGTATGTAAGGCCAACAAGAACTCACCAGGTCAAGACAGTGTCCTAACCACTGACTTCAGAGACATTTCCTCCAAGTCAGCCATGAGGGAGACAGCCTAGGTTCAAATGACGCAAGTTTGATTCCCAGACCCCCATGGTGGAAGGAGGAGACTGACTTTTTTTTAAATTAAAATCTTTTGTTTTCAAAGATTTATTTATTATGTATACAGTGTTCTGTCTGCCTGTATCCCTGCCTGCCAGAAGAGGGCACCAGATCCCATTATAGATGTTGTGAGCCACCATGTGGTTGTCGNAATCTGAACTCAGGACCTCTGGAAGAGCAGCCAGTACTGCTGCTTAACTTCTGTACTCTTAACTTCTGAGCCATCTTTCCGGCCGACTCTTGAAAGTGTCTTCCGTTCTCCACGCCCTGTGGCACAAGGGTGCACACACTCAAACACGCCTGTAATTTAGCAGAACCCCAATCCATTTCTTTCCACCCAAGAAATAACCATTTCATTCTGTGTACCTTCCCTTTGCCCGACTTTGTAATTTTACTATTACGTATTTTACTTAGTACTTTTTTTTTTAAGTTTAAATGTAAAAGTCTGACTTTTTTCCCATTAAAAATAACTTGGGGAAACATTCATGATCGCTTCCTCTACCTCAAATTCACTGATTTCTTACTCACTCTCAAGCCTGGACCAGTCAGCGCGCACTGTTCCTCTGGGTAAAGGAAGCCAAATGAGTGGTAGCACCTCCAGTCTTTTCTAGAAACTCATGGAAGGGGTAAAAAGACTCGAGAGAGGACCGGTTCAGCCTCCTGATCCACGTGGGNAAAAAAAGAGAGAGGGCTGCTGGTTTAGCTCGCTTTTTGAGCCTCTATGCATCTCTGACGAGGAGAGGTGAACGATTATTTCTGAACAACTAGATGGTGGCCGTCCTTAGGGCACCAGGGGGCGTGCTGCCAGGCGCCAGGATTCCAATTCAGTGCGCTCCGGGACGGTCCGAAGAACAGTCGGCTAAGAGCGCGCGGCCAAGGAACTCCGCCCACACCTTTGTGTCCCTCTCGGCTTCCCGTCTACCCGCCCCACTTCGGCGGTCCCATTGGTCGCAGTCCCTGCCTGGGGCGGGAGAGAGCGAGCGAGGGGGCGGGGCCCGCGCGGCGTCTGCGCAAGATGGCGGCGTCGGCGGCGCTGTTCTCGCGCTTGCGGAGCGGGCTCCGGGTCGGCGCGCGGGGACTGTGCACGCGGATGGTGCCGCCGCCGCCTCCCCGCACCCCGGAGCAGGTGAGCGGCTCCGGGATCGGCGCCCCGTTCCGGGGCTCCTCCCTAAGTGTTGGGCGTGTGGTCGCAGCCCGGCGAGTCTGGAATATACCGCGCCTCGGGGTGCTGAACGGCACGGAGCCCGCGTTCGGGGATGCTCCCGTGCCGCCCGTGTGGACCACNGCGGCTCTCCCGGGGCTGGAGGACGGTGGTCCCGAGTGCATCCTCGGGAGCCCGTGCCTTAGCCACGTGGGCGCCGGGAGAGGTCACCTGTCCCCGGTGTCAGTGAGCACTCAGGTGACACTCGACGGGGGAGGGGCCCGGGACGCCAGGGTCCCAGGCTGGCCTTGGGGACATCTCGTTCGCATCGGTGGTGGTGAGCGAGGGGGACTGGAGGGACCCAGCTTGCCTTCTGTTTCGACCTAGTCATTCTGACCTCCAGCTCCACCACTGTCCGTTCCCTAAGTCCCAGACAAGAGATTGCATCGCCTCGCCCCTGCTTTCTGCCCTTCCATACCCCTCCATCTTGGGCCCTGGGTGTCCGAATGTCTTAACTGTCCCTTCTGTCCCTTGTGTGGCCTCTGTCCCTTCAGTTTTGCCCCTCCCCATCCCTTNTTCTCCCTGCCCTACTCTTCCTGGCCCCAGACCCTGNAGTCCTGNCCCGTCCAGGATCTTGGGCAATCCAGCCTGTCAGCTCTTGAACCCCTGTGATCCCCTAGACAGTTTAGTTTTGACCCTCTGAGGGGACCAGCCTTTCAGCTTATCCCTCCANGGACACAATTTTTCTGGGACTCTTGTGTACGTCCACTTTCTGGCCCTTGATCCTGAGTTTACTTAGACCAAATTAGAGGTCAGAGTATCCTGCTGTTTTTCTCTTAGCTGACCTCGCCTCCTTCCCCTCTGCTCAGGTTGCTGAGACCGCCAGCCGTGGGGGCCCGAAGGCCCAGGGGCCACAACATCAGCCAGGCTCAGAAGGTCCCAGCTATGCCAAAAAAGTTGCACTCTGGCTTGCTGGTTTGCTTGGGGCCGGTGGGACTGTCAGCATCGTCTATATTTTTGGTGAGAGACATACCCCTGGCTTGCTGGGGTGTCTACTGTGTCTACTGTGAAACTTCCTCTCTTTCCTCAAACCATGTTCATTCCCTGGCTCCTCCCTCAATAGGGCCATCAACTAGGATACTCACCTAGAAACTCAAGAAGTCCCCTTCTACCCTTTGTACTTAAAAGTTCTGTCCTCAGAGTAGTGGTGGTGCACGCCTTTAATCCCAGCACTCGGGAGAGGCAGGCAGATCTCTGTGAATTCCAGGCCAGCCTGGGCTACCGAGTGAGTTCCAGGAAAGGCGCAAAGCTACACAGAGAAACCCTGTCTCGAAAAACCAAAAAAAAAAAAAAAAAAAAAAGTTCTGTCCTCTAGTTGGTCCCTGTACCTGATCAGTAACTAAAGGGACAACAGGAAAAAATGGGGCTGGCACAGTGTCCGAAGCTATGTCTAATGTCTCCCCTCAGCAGCAAAAGCTTAATCTTCTTCCCCTTGTGTGTATATTACAGCCTCAGACCACTTTCTTTCTTCCTTTTTCTTTTTTTGATTTTTTTGAGACAGGGTTTCTCTTTGTAACAGCCCCGGCTGTCCTGCAACTCACTTTGTAGACCTGGCCACAGAGATCCAGCTGCCTCTGCCTCCCCATTGCTAGGATTAAAGGCGTGCGCCATCATGCCNGACTAGCCCACTTTCTCTTAAATATCTTGGAATCCTGGCCCCTAGCCTCTTCCTCCTTAATCCAGGAACTGTGCCTCTAGCAATATTCCCTCCGAGTGGGGAAGGCCAAACCCCTCCTTCTCCTACACCTTCCAGACCCAGCAGACTAGACTCCAGTTTCTCTCATTTGTCTCTGTCTCCCTTGCAGGAAACAACCCTGTGGATGAAAATGGTACCAAGGTGAGGGGCATAAGACCCAGAGGGGCTAGGAGTCTGTTCTGTATGGGTGCGGGTGGGTTGCTTTTGGTTAGTTTAGGCTCCTTTCTCGTCTGAAGCGAGCCTCTCCCTCCCTCCCTGGGACCTTTGCCTACTCAGCCTGGAGCTCCTTGAGTGGATGCACTGGGCTCCTCCCTCTGCGGTTGCAAACTTTTCCTTTTCTCTTCCAGATTCCTGATGAATTCGACAATGGTGAGTGATTAAACACAGGTTTGGGATTCCCCAGTGTTCCCATCTCTGCTGTTTTGTTTGTTTAGAGTGCTGTTTCTCTATCCTGTACCCCATCCCCTCCTCCTTCCATGGAGGTGTGACAATTAGATGGCTTGGGGGAGAGACATAACAAAAAGCCCCTCACCCTGGAGCAGATGGTCAGGAACAGATGGGGGCAGGGAGCCCCAGTGGTCCCTCCCAGACACAAGGCTTCCTGGGCCTTAGATCTGAGCCTCTGTGGCCTCTGACCTCTTATGACAGCCTCTTTTTTGTTTTTTTAAATCCTTGAGTCCCTGCTCCAACTCATGCCTCATTTCTAAAACAATGTCTCTCAGTGTCTGTGACTGACCCCCCTTCTCCAAACGCACCCCAGGTTCACCAGAGTTTGGTGAGGAATATCTGATAGATTAGATAGTAGAGCAGTTGTGGATTTTAGCTGACCCTTCCTGAGAGAAAGTGAAGTTGGTGGGTCCAGAAAGCCCCTGTGTNGGGGAGGTGTGCATACGGTGGGTACAAACACTGATTGTTTGACTGGTTTACACCAGCCAGGTGAGTGAGTCTGCTCTTTTAACTGGACAGTTGTCAAATCTGGATTTTTTTGTTTTGTTATTTGTTTTTGAGACAGTTTCTCTATGTATCTCTGCTGTCCTGGAACTCACTATGTAGACCAGGCTGGCCCTCAGACTCACAGAGATCCACTTGTCTCTGCCTGCCAAGTGCTGGGATTGAGGGCGTGCGCCACATGCCCTGTTCCCNACTGGTTTAAACAGATTACTTAAATTGGACAGGTAGACGTGGTTTACTGTAAAGTGTGTTTACTAGTTTAAACTGGCTTCAACATTGAGGCTTTAAGAGGCAAGCTCATAGAGCTAGATTAGAAATGCCACATTAAGGTGCTTCCATTGGAGTTATATGTCCATTTAGCCANGAGTGTTCGCCCCCGTCTCTTTTGACGCTGATGGTTTCTATTAGGACAGTGGGTCCTGGGGTTGGAGGATTGGTGCTCAGNAAGGGCTCTCCCACTCATCTGCATCCCAGCATGGTTTATTTTAAATTACGTGTATGTATGTGTGTCTGTGGGGTGTGTGCACACGAGTGCGGGTGTCCTCAAAGGCTAAGTAAGAGCTTTGGAGCCCTTGGAGCTGGAGTAACAGATGTTTGTCATCCTCCTGACGTGGTGCCAGGGTCCCAACTCAGGGACACTGCAAGAGCAGTGCAGACTCCTGACTGCTGGGCCGTCTCTCCAGCTCGCTCTCATCCCCTCCCCTTATTTTTTTTTTATTTTTTTATTGTTTTAGGAAAGGGCCTTACAAAATTGCCTATTCTGACTTCAAGCTCACTATGTAGTCCTGGCTGCCCCTGAACTTGTAAATTCTCCTGCTGTAACCTTCCAAGTAGCTGGGATAACAGGCCTGTGCTTCTGCAACCCAGCCTTGTTCCCATTTGGGACCAGGTAGTTCTTGGTTGCGGGGAGTCTGTCCTGTGCATTGTGGGACGCTTTAACAGTGTTCTGGCATCNGCTCATAGATGCTAGATCGTGACCGTTAAAAAAAATCTCATGGCTAGGCATAGTGACACACACCTTTAATCCTAGCCCTCGGGAGGCAGAGGCAGGTGGATCTCTTGAGTTTGTGGCTAGCCTTCTCTTCAGAGTGAGTTNCAGGACAGCCAGGGCTACACAGAGAAACCCTGTCTCAAAAAACAAAGCCAAACAAAATAAAACAAAAAATATCTCCATGAAGCTAGGCACACCTTTAATCCTAGCACTTNGGAGACGGAGGCAGNAGGATCTCTATAAGTTGAAGACCAGCCTGGTCTACATAATGAGTTCCAGGCCAGCTGGGGCTACATATTGAGACCATGTGCACATGCAAATAAATGTTAAAAATATTTTTTTCAGTNTCCTCCAAAACAAGAGCAACAAAAATGCCTGCGGAGGGGGCTTTGTGGCTTTTAAGTGGATTGATGGATAAACATTCTGTTTTATACCTGGCATGGTATGGAGATATAAGTATTCACAGTTCACTGGGTAGGGGCAATNCGTATCTTTGTCATAGCTGTTGATACTCATTGCCTTCTACTTTTGACACAGCAGGTGTGTATGCAGACTTGTTCGGGTCTAGTAGACTGTAAGTCTGTGCTTAAAGCTGGCTTGCTGGTGCATGCCCGTAATCTCAGTACTGGGGAAGTAGAGGCAGGGGGATCAGGAGTTCAAGACAAACCTTGGCCACATGAAGGCTTATCTAAAAAATCAAAACCAGTAAAATAAGTATTCTTCCCTTAAAAACTGTCCCACTCTTGCGAGTTCTTTCTACTTTTCCTTAAGAAATCCACGTTTGTTCTGCAAGTAAAGAAATAAAAAATAAGCTGACCTGTTCGGGAGGTGGAGCAGTGGCTTACTTTGGAATCCCCTTGTGCCTGGTGTTCTAGATCCGATTCTGGTTCAGCAGTTGCGCCGGACATACAAATATTTCAAAGATTACAGACAGGTGAGTAGCGGGGTGCTGGCCTCAGTCCCCATCCCCTCTGCCCAGCTCTGTTTCTGAGTGTGAGTGGTCTGTCCTGTCCTGCAGATGATCATCGAGCCCACCAGCCCCTGCCTTCTCCCAGACCCTCTGCGGGAACCCTACTACCAACCACCCTATACGCTGGTCCTGGAGCTCACCGGGGTCCTCCTGCACCCGGAGTGGTCGGTGTGTCCTGCGGAAGGCAGTGGGTTGGGGTCCACTTGGGAGGATGGGTCGGGAGTGGTGGGGGTCCGCCTCACTCGGCCCTATGCCCCCTGCTGCCTTTGCGCCCTTTGGTACCCACTTTAGATTGTCAAACACGAGTCTACCTTGGCTCAGAGTAGATGTGCCCCATGAGTGAGGCCCAGCCACATGCTCCCAAGCCCCCAGGAGCAAACAGAAGCCTGCTCNGGGACGCTCACGCTGGGTCTTGACCCTTCAGGCTTTCTGGTCTCAGTGCTCCCCTGTCCTTACTGTCTGCAGCTGGCCACTGGCTGGAGGTTTAAGAAGCGTCCAGGCATCGAGACCTTGTTCCAGCAGCTTGCCCCTCTGTATGAAATCGTCATCTTCACGTCAGAGACTGGCATGGTGAGGCTCTGAGCCAGAAGTGACAGGGTGAGCTGCAGGGGGCTGGGACCCAGCCTCACCTTCCCTCCATCTTTGCAGACTGCATTCCCACTCATTGATAGTGTGGACCCCCACGGCTTCATCTCCTACCGTCTGTTCCGGGACGCCACCAGATACATGGAGGGACACCATGTGAAGGTGCCATGTGGGGGTCATGGTGGGTCTCTGGGATAGATTTAGGGGTGCTTAGACTGCCTAGAGAAAGGGGGCCCAGCTCCTGATGTCAGTGCTTGCCCCCAGCTTGGGTGAGGGGTTAGGGACACAGGTTTTGTTTCTGGAGCTGTAAATGGCTTCTGAGAGGCTGTGCTTGGGACTGTCATAGAATCTGTTCCTTCGGCCAGCCGTGCATCTAGACATGTTGGCCGGCCCCTATTAACTGTGTGTCATTAGTTTCTCTCCTGTCTNTGTCTTGGTGACTCAACAGTTTATGTCATTGCACGGTAGAACTCAGGCTTTGACAAGGGCCTCTCTGTAATTCCTGGGTTGTAGTTGGTCTAGTTGTAGCCTGTCACAGACTTGGAGTAGATATTGAACCCATCAGAGNCCATGTTCTCTCCAGAGACCCCTGGATTAGATATTCATGTGACCAGCTCCCCAGTTTCNCAGAAGCCTGAGGTCACCCTCCACACCTTGTATTCAGGAGACTCTGCAAGCCATGACAACCCCAAGTGTATAATGCTGTGTCTGTCTGTCCCCTCTGCCGATTCCTGATCTGTAACCCCTACCTCCAGGACATTTCATGTCTGAATCGGGACCCGGCCCGAGTAGTCGTTGTGGACTGCAAGAAAGAAGCTTTCCGGCTACAGCCCTACAACGGTGTCGCCCTGCGGCCCTGGGACGGCAACTCTGATGACCGGGTCCTGCTGGACCTGTCTGCCTTCCTCAAGAGTGAGACTGACCCCTGGTGTCTGATCCAGAGCCCTTGACCCTAAGACAATGGCAGACACTTGATTCTAGCTTGTCATTAGTGTCACACTGAGCGATCAGGGTGGAGGAGACCTCTGAGTATCCTGGAGTCTTCTGGACCTTTCCGGAATGACCAGACATTCCTCTTAGGGGCTATTTGGGCATGTTTGGAGCAGTCCTCTCAGCATGGGACAGCACTGACAGTATTCCAGGGCNTGCTGACCCTACTCTGGGTCATGCTGAGGCCTGACTAACCAGCACCTCTTNCTGTTGTGCCTACAGCCATCGCACTGAACCAGGTAGAGGACGTCCGGACTGTGCTGGAGCACTATGCCCTAGAGGATGATCCGCTGGAGGCATTCAAACAGCGGCAGAGCCGGCTTGAGCAGGTTAGGCTCCAGTCCCCACTGGTCACTTTTGAGGTTCCCAAAAGAGGTGGGTGCCCTGGATCAGCTGCTTCTGTGTCTGCTGGATGTCTGCGTGAACTTGAGCACTGTCTTCCTTGGCTTCAGCCTCTGTCATGGGGCCCTCACACAGCCTGCCTTGCAGGGCTGTTCTAATGATTTCACAGCCTGGGCTGGAAGCAGGAGACAGGAAATAGTCAGCACTTGAGTCCTCTGTGGCCTTGGGTGGTTCTGGGGCCTTGGTGGACTGTGGGTTTAGAGCTGGTGTACAGGGCTNTGTGGATGCTTGACTTCAGAGTCTGGGGAGAGTGTTTTATTGGCTTTCTTTTTGAGACAATAGCATATATAGTTCAGGCCGGCCTTAAACTCTCTTCCTGCCTCAGTCTTCTGAATGCTGGGTTTACAGGTGTTGTTTTCCCCACACCTGACAGCAGTGGCTTTTTAATTCTTTTTCCCTGTGCTAGGGAGAGAAGAGTGCCTCTTGCATGCTAGTCCTGCACCCCTGGGGCTTGGAGGTGCTCTTGCCAGGGTCTGGATCCTCCCTTGTTCTCTCCTGGGCCCACGTCCACGTCTAAAGGAAGGCAGGCTTCTATGTCATGCTGACGCCTGTCTTTTTCTGTCCCCCAACCCCAGGAGGAACAGCAGCGCCTGGCCGAGCTTTCCAAGTCCAACAAGCAGAGCCTCTTCTTTGGCTCACTCACCAGCCGCCTGTGGCCTCGCTCCAAGCAGCCCTGACTGCTAGGCCTCCTCAGACTTGGTGTCTGGGCCCCAGGCCCCAGTCCTCACAGCANGGCTTGGACAGCCACATGTCCAATAAAGCGCATCCCAGATGCCACAATGCCTGTGTCNAGAGAGTCCAGATGGGGCATTGGGGTGAGGTCCGGGACTCGGGTCATCATCCACAGTGACTGACCACCACCAGGCACAGTCAGTGCCTTGTTGGATCGGGGCTCGTGCCAGCCTGAGAAGCTGAAAGCCTGGGTTTGTGCTGCGCCACGTCTTCCCACTTACTGTGTGAGCTGCAAAGAAAAGCATCTCTCTCTTTGGCCCTGGATTCCTTGTGTGCTATGGAAATAAAGAGAAGTGTGGNCTCTGGAGAGCCAGAACCAGCTCAAGGGCCGCTCGGCTTGGCTGCTGCATGTGGCTCCTGGGAAGGTGGCTCTGGAGCTGTGTGGTCATCCACATCTCATAGAAGCCAGAAATCGCGATTCCTTTTTCTTGTTTAAGACAAGGTCTCACTGTATAGACCTGGCTGGCGTTGATCTCAGAGATCTGCCTGCCTCTGCTTCCAAGTGCTGGGATTAAAGGTGTTCATCACTATCCCCCTATTTTTTCTTCTTTTGGAGACTGGTTCTTATTACATAGCTCAGGCTAGCCTAGAATTTCTAGGCTTAAGTAGTCGTCCTGAATAGCTGGGACTGGAGGTATGTGCCACTGTTCCTGCTAGAAATCAGGATTTAAAAAAACAAAAAACCCACTGGATTTCTCTAGTTTTATTACCTCATTGGTACTAGGGATGGAATGTACAGCCTGATAGGTGCCAAGCAGGCACTCTACCAGTGAGCCCTGTCCCAATCCAGGTCTCTCGTGTGTGTGTGTGTGTGTGTGTGTGTGTGAGAGAGAGAGAGAGAGAGAGAGAAGTCGGAAGACAACTTGAGAATCTGTTTTACCACGTGGATCTCGAAGATGGAACTCCATCATTACTAAGGGGCAAGTTCTTTTACCCTACTGAGCTGTTCTGGTTTTTGTTTTCGTTTGTGGGATTTTGGTTTGTTGAGTTGAGGCAGAGTTGTATGTAGTTTTGGAGTGGCTATGTAGCAAAGGATGACCTTGAACTCCTGATCTCCTCTCCACCTCCTGAGTGCCAAGATTACAGATGTACACCACCACACCCAGTTGATGTGGTTTTGGGGACCAGTCCACTCCATGCTAAGCAATCACTCTACCCACTGAGCCACACCCTCAGCCTCTTCATTTTAACAACCTTGTGTGTCCACCAGCTTCTGCTTTGAACCAGCTATGTGGTATTTAAGCATGTGAGTGTCAGTTCTGGGTTCACATCCAAGATCTTTCATTTCTTGGCTGGCTGTGGTTCTAGACAAGTTACTTAGCCTCTCTGGAGGTCAGTTTCTGCATCTACAAATTAATAGTTCTTTTAAGATTTATTTTTGAGCTGGGCCATGGTGGTGTACACCTTTAATCCTAGCTCTTGGGAGGCAGAGGCAGGTGGATCTCTGAATTCCAGGCCAACCTGGTCTACAGAGTGAGTTCCAGGTCAAGGATACACAGAGAAACTGCCTTGGGGGAAAAAAGATTTATTTTTGGTCATGTTTGTGTGTGAGTGCACACATGAGTACAGGTGTCTGTGGAGACCAGAAGTGTGCATCCAGTCCCGTGGAGCTGGACTTCATAGCACCCACCATGGTGCTAGGAACTGAATTCGGGTCATCTGGAAGAGCAGTGCTTGACTGCTGATTGATCTGTCTAGCCCCAGTGATCATTCTTTTTATAGTACGTGTATGGGTGCTTTGTCAACGCCCCATGTACTTAACAGTGCTNATGGATGCCAGAAGAGGCACTGGATCCCCTGAGGTTGTGAACTGCCTTGTGAGTACTCGCCCTCTGGTGAGACAGCCAGTGTTCTTACCTGCTTAGCCATCTCTCCAGCCCACCAATAATAGTTCTTACCAAATTGATAGGCCCTTGTGTAGTGGCCACACAACCTTTAGGCAAGGTACCTCTGTCTTAGTTTCTTCCTGTCTAAAGTAGAGTGAAGTATCTGTTTTGTCTCTTATCCAAGCTCTCTGCTCCAGCAGCACCTAATACTGGCCCAACTTAAATAACAATGATGCTTTCATGAATTTGAAGCCCGGGGCCAGGTTAGACTGCACCCCAGACTATTTAAATGTCCTTGGTGGTAGCACAGAGGGAAGAGTTGGTGTAGTGCCATAGGGCTGGAATTTCAGCACTGAAGACTCAGACATGGGAGAATTGACGAGTCTGAAGCAAGCCTGGTCATGTAGCAAGACTCAAAGAGAATTATAATTTACAGAATTCCCGGCCTGGGGAACTGCGCAGTACAGAGGAGTGCCCCAACGTGTCCTGAAGGTTCCCCTCACTCTATTTTTCCTAAGACAGGGTTTCACTGTGTAACTTGCTGGCCTGGAACTTCCTCTGTAGTTCTGGATACCACCTCACAGAGAACAGCCTGCCTCTGCCTCCAGGGNGCCGTGATTAAAAGTGTGTGCTGCCACATCTGGCTAAGATTCCCTATTTTAAGGAATGCCTGTTTTTGCATCTGGAGGCTGTGTCTAAAAAGGAGCAGTGGTGGGACCAAGCTTGGTGTAAGAAACAGAGTCCTGGGTGGAATGGGTTGTGGNTGGAGGGAGCTCGCCAGAGTATTTACCTGCTGGAGTTGTGGGCGGGGGACACACTTTGTCCACAGAACCCTCTGAGGAGGGCATTTGTTGGAAGCAGTCTTGCTATGTAGCTCAGACTGGTTTTGACCTTGAGTGATCTTCCTGCCTCAGCCTTTTGAGTACTGGGATTACAGCCAGGTGCCACACACTCTTTTAGAATGGACTTGAACTGTGACTTGAGTCTGTTGCCTGCAGCATAAGGAAGAAGTGTGTTTACTCTGTTGCCCTGGAGACCAGGGCTCTGGTACCTTGGGTGGTGCCTGCTTCAGCATCCAGTGGGTCCTTGAGATTTCCCTTCACCCTAGGGCTAACTGTACTGTGTCCTGTCCACTCACCCTGGAGCAGAGAATTGGGCATAGGTGCAGAAGTCCTCAGACAATGCCCATATGATGGGGCCTGGGAATTTAACCCCAAGTGCCCTATGCTCAAGGACTGCTTTGTTGTGGGAGTCATTTGTGTCTAACCAGGTCCCTTCCCCACACTGCTACGGGATCTAAATTCCCAGGTCCCAGCACTCAAAGCCCTTGGTCAAGGCCTGAGCATCTTTCTCCTCTGGGAAGTCAGTTCCAGTTTCATTGCACTTGTTTGCTAAAGTACTTGCTGGCAGCAGCTGGTGACACACCTGGAAGAGAGCAGTGACAAGGGTGATGGGAAGCACAGTCCCAATGTGCTGCTGTTCCTGCGGGGAAGACGCAATGCAGGCAGTTCTCAGGGGCCTAAAGATAAAGATGAAAAGGGGACAGGGTATGGGAGCTGGAGAGATGGCTCTAGAGGTTAAGAGCACTGGCTGTTCTTCCAGAGGTCCTGAGTTCAATTCCCAGCAACCACATGGTGGCTCACAACCATCTATAATAGGATCTGATGCCCTCTTCTGGCCTGAAGGCGTACATGCAGACAGAACACTCATACCTAAAATATAAAGAAAATTTTAAAAAGGGGGAGGGTAAACACACAAGCCTATAATTCTATAACTCAGGAAACTGAGGAAGGAGGATGGAAGTTTCAGGCCAGCCTAGGTAACTTAGTGAGACCCTGTCTCAAAATATGGAAGGGCTCAGTCATAGAGGGCTTTTCTAACAGGCATGAAGAGTGTTACAACCTTGAGCACAGAAGGAGAGAGCGAGAGATGAAACAGGTGAGAAGCAGTGGTTTGGGGCCTTGGAGATGCTCTTTATTATTTATAAATAATTTATATATCATTTAAATATGTTATATATTTAAATATAATACAAACAAACTTAATTTACATATTATCAAATAAATAATAATTATTATTTTACATTTTTTTTATTTGTATGGGGGTAGGGTGGGTATGCACATGCCCACACCACCTATGTGGTCAGAGGACAGCATTTGGGGTCAGTTCTTCCATTGTGTGGATCAGAGGGATAAAACACAGGTCACAGGTTTAGAGGCAAGCACCTCAGCTAAGCCACCCAACTAACCAGAAGACACTGTTTTAGATTAGATGGAATAATCTAGAAGGCCTCTTGGGAAAGTATGTGAGATCAGAGCCTAGAATGCAGTGAGAGAGAAAGCTACAGAGATGGCCGAGTGTG
>LZPO01027417.1:38718-51109 GCA_001675575.1 Neotoma lepida | reverse complement strand
TGTGTGTGTGTGTGTGTGTGTGTGTGTGTGATGGGCTTACTCCTTTTAAGCAGCTTCGCTCAGCGCTTGACTCCAAGACACTGTGACCAGAGACTGCATCTGCACCCAAGGTTTATTAGCCTGGCTCCTGCCTGAGGGGCTCCTACCTCCCCCACCGCCCGGGAGGTGGCTACACTCACCTGGGGTGGGTAGTGGGCCTCTGGTGCCTGAAGACTCATTTCCTGCCCATTTGCCCCTCACACCTTCCTGAGCCCAAACGGGAGGCCCAGCTGCGGCCCGAGGGGGAGGGGCGCGGCCGCCCGGCAGATGGCGACATTTACATACAGCTGGGAGGCCCCTCCGAGCCCAGGCTCCTGGCCTGGCGTCTGGTGAGTCTGGTGACGCTGGATTTGGGGAAGAGGGGCTTTGTTTTGAGGAGGGGAAACACGCATGTATGCATACACGGGGCCTTGCACAAAGAGCCCAGGATCTTAATCGTATTTACTCACGGCTACATCCGTGGGCCTCCCGAACACACACTTAGAGCCTCACCCACAGCCAGCTGGAGACACATACACAGCACTCACAGGTTCCTAGGGTCCTCCACAGCGGACAGGACCTCACACAATCACTTACACGATAGAGAGGAATGCACACAACCACACAGTAAAGTCACCTGGACCCCAATTCCCCCACTCGGGATCACACAGAATCTTAGAATTCTTTACAACCTCGCATCCGTGTTAACTGTCCACACCCGCTGAGCTACATAACCCCCAACACACACAGTCAGTTCATCCTCCAGTAGGCTTTCCCTGTAACACTCAGGTACACAGAGGCTCAACTCCTGTCACTTTCAGATTGGCGCCCGCGATCACCGTCAGGATGAACCCCATCAAGTCGCCACATAGAGTTACTGCGTCTTTTCCTCTGCGACCCTCTCTCCCCCTCGATCCCCAGGAGCCAGGAGGCTGGCTGAAGGGGCGGGGCGTCCCCTCAGATATAAGGCTCCGGGATCCAGCAGCTGCGACTCCCGAGGCTATCCCCCATTCTGTCCCCAAAAGCAATGGTCTCCCTGCAGGTGTCTCTGCTTCCCCAGACACTGATCCTGGCTCTTCTCCTTCCCCAGGTCAGACTCGGCGGGATACAGAAAGGAAAGGGACAGATGGGGTCCGACTGAGACCTGGAGGTCCTAGGGAGGTTTCGTGGGGCAGATAGATGCCTAGGTCCCCAAGGTCCCCTAACCCTGTGGCTTTCTCCGTCCCAGGCACTGCCGGCCGGTGTCTTCGAGCTGCAGATTCTTTCTTTCGGGCCAGGACCAAGCCCCGGGACCCCGCGGTCCCCCTGCAACTCCCGAGGCCCTTGCCGCCTCTTCTTCAGGGTCTGCCTGAAGCCAGGAGTCTCCCAGGAGGCCGCCGAGTCCCTGTGCGCCCTGGGCGCAGCGCTGAGCACGCGTGGCCCGGTCTACACGGAGCAGCCCGGAGCGCCTGCTGCTGCTGCTCTGCCGCTGCCCGACGGCCTCGTACGTGTGCCCTTCCGAGATGCCTGGCCGGTGAGCCCAANCCCGACACCCAGATCTCCACCTCCTTCTGTCCCCCAGCTCCCGACACCCTCTTGTCCCCCACATCCTTAACTACCCCGGAACCCACATTCCCAGATCCCTCAGCACTGCTCTTTGAGGATGTCTAAAAATCCGGATTCTCGGTTCTATTTGGTTGGTTATGTATGTAAGTATTTAGTTGGGGGAGGGGTGANACGCCTGTGCTACAGTGACATGTGGGTGTCAGAGGACACTTTGTGGGAATCAGGCCAGTTCTGTGGGACCTAGGGGTTGAACTCAGGTTTTCAGGCTTTTCTGGCAAATGCTTTCACCTGGTGAATTATCTCCCCCACCCTTTTTTGTTTTCAGAGAGGCCTGGCTGTGTCCTTAAGTTCACTATGTTTCTGAGTCTAATCTTGAATTCCTGATNCTCCTGCCTCCACCCCCACACCCCACCTCCCACCTCCTAAATTCTGGATTTAGAGGCATGCAATCAGCAAGCTGGGTTTGGGGGGGGGTGGTCTTTGTCTTTATTCTAGATCTCCTTGAACCCAGGGATCCTCCCAAGTGCTTTCCTGGGGTACCCTAATCTCTCCTTGTGTTTTCCACCTCAGTTCTTCTGGGTGGTCCCCGCCTCATGGGGTCACCCTCAGAATCCTAGTGCTCATCCCTGCACCCTGCAGAGCTCAGAAAGGAGCAGGCCCACATTTGGAATTTAGACAACTTTGGGGACTTTACTTTTTGCGTACTTAATTTCCTCACCTGTGAGGTGGGTACTTTCCTTTTGAACAGGGTCTTGCTAGGTACCCCACACTGACCTCAACTTTGAAACCTTTCTGCCTCAGCCTCCTGAGCACTGGGATTACAGGCATGGGCAAACACACCTGGCACAATGCTTTCTTTTGAGGGACTCAATAGGTATCTGGAATGAGGCCTTTAAAATGTTGCTGGCTCCCGGGGCCTCTCCTTCTGGGAATGTTCCCTTGCTNAGGCCCAGAACTGGCTTCAGACTCCGNGCTGCATTCTGGCCTTCACGGAGAGGCTTCTCTGACCACTAGCCTCCGTTCTTTCTTCTCTCCCTTCTCCATCCAACCAGGGCACCTTCTCCCTCATCATTGAAACTTGGAGAGAGCAGCTGGGAGAGCGGGCTGGAGGTGAGTGTCTTCATTCAATCTTGGAACTTTGGTAGGCAGGGGCAATGTGGGGTTCAGGACAGACATGGCGCTGCCTCTCCGTGGAGCATTCATGGGACTCCTGGGCCTATGATGTCATCATAGCCCCTGTGATGTGGTGCTGGGTTAGCGGCTCGGAATCCGTGGGCAATTTGGGTATAGAAGAGTCCTGANGACCNGAGGGATGGGTCAGTTGTTGGGAGTGCTTGTTACTNTTGTGGAGGCCTGGGTTCAGTTCCCTGCATCCATGTGGTGGCTCACAGCCGTGACCCTAGTTCTGGAGGACCCTATGCTTTCTTCCTGTGCTCTTCAGTCCTATGCCACCTACGTGCATCCGGGTAAAACACTCATACCCATAAAATAAAATAAAATGTATTTCAAAAGTCCTGATGGTAGCAACAAAGACACCATGTTCTGGTACAGATTGAGCTTCTCTGATCCAAAACTGAGACATCCAAAGTGCTAAAANATCCATTTATTTTATCTGTAATGGAGCAGAACTCTACCGTTGAACCTTGCCCCCAGCCCCTCCCTGGTAAATTCTACCCCTGAGCCATCTCCTTGGCCCTGGTTTTGTTTTTGAAACAATGTTTCCTATAGNCCAGGCTGGCCCGGAAANGGCCATTTAACTAAAGAGGTCTTGAATTTCCGGCCCTCCCCATCTGCCTCCCAAGCACTAGGATCACAGGGATTGCCCCCACTGTGCTGGGCNTAGATTTTAAGTCTTTTTCTTGAAACAGGATCCGGAATAATGTAGATAGGCCTTTAACTTGCAGTGTAGCCCAGGCTGCCCTGGAATTCACAGTTCTCCTGCCTCAGCCTCCTCAGTGCTGATGTTATGAACCTGAGCCAACACTTTGGGCTTCTCTCTTCTCAGCTTTCTAGATGAGGTTCCTCTATTAATAACAGGCGTTGGAAAGGCATGAGAGGGGCNGCTACACACAGGAAGACCTTGCCGGGGCGCTATGACCTCACCACGGGAGACTTTGTCCAAAGACATTGATGTTACAAGATGTTNAAACGTTTCCAATTTTAATATTAAAGCATTCCGGGACAAATACAGGCATTGTTTGGCTTCNAAGAAACCTGCTATAGTGACACTAGATGAAGTGTGACATGCAGGTCCCTGGGTGCATTATAGGAGGAGGCAGGCAGGCTTACGAAGGAGGGCTCTTATTCTTCTGTCGACGACAGGGAACTCCCAGGGCTAGGTAAGGAGGAGTGCGGATGCCCTGAGTCCCAGCGCCCTCTATTCTCTCCGCAGGACCCACCTGGAACCTGCTAGCACGTGTGGCCGGCCGCAGACGCCTGGCNGCTGGGGGACCATGGGCCCGCGACGTGCAGCGCGCAGGCGCGTGGGAGCTACACTTCTCCTACCGCGCGCGCTGCGAGCCGCCCGCTGTAGGGGTCGCTTGCGCNCGCCTGTGCCGCCCGCGCAGCGCCCCCTCGCGGTGTGGCCCGGGACTGCTCCCCTGTGCACCGTTCCCCGAGGAGTGCCAAGCCCCGCGTGAGTCCCTCTGCGTGGCCCGGCTCTCCCCTGCCCTTCTTGCTTAAGCGCGGATCCCTTCCCACAGCCCATCCATCTCCTTCAGGGAACGGAGGGCCCTGGATCTCAGCCTACTCAAGCATTCACATCTTGTTCTCTCTGCCTTTCCTCTGCCTCCTGCAGCCATATGTCGAGAGGGCTGCAGCCCTGAGCACGGCTACTGTGAAGAGCCTGATGAATGCCATTGCCTAGAGGGCTGGACTGGACCCCTCTGCACTGTCCCTGTCTCCACCAGCAGCTGCCTGAACTCCAGGGTCTCAGGTTCTGGCAGTACTGGATGCCTTTTACCTGGGCCTGGGCCCTGTGACGGAAACCCATGTGCCAACGGGGGCAGTTGTAGTGTCAGTATTGCTTTCTGACTGCATCTTGATTACAACTCTGTGTGTGTGTGTGTGTGTGTGTGTGTGTGTGTGTGTGTGTGTGTGTGTGTGTATAGACCAGACAGTGTCACTCTCCACTTAATTTTTTGAGGCAGGGACTCCCACTCAGCATAGAGTGGCCGGGCCGGCTGGACTGTGGGGCCAGTCTCTCTCTCTCTCTATTCTTTCAGCACTACTGAGATTACAGATGTGCACCCCCAAGCCTGCTTTTCACGTGGGTGCTGGGGATCTGACCTCAGGTCTTCATGTTTTCACAGAAATCATTTACCTCCGGATCATCTCCCCAGCACCCTCTCCCCAGAGAGGGTCTCACTTTGTAGACCTGGCTGGTCTTGAACTCACAGAGATCTATCTAGGCCTCATGGGCACTAGGATTAAAGGAGTGTGCTACCACGTCTGGCAAAACCCACCCCACACCAATTTCTTTGAGATAGGTTCTAGCTATGTAACCCTGTCAAGAACACTGAGTAACTCAGGCTGGCCCAGAACTCCTAATTCTCCTGCCTCAGCCACCTTGAGTGCGAGGATTACAGGTGCTTGTCACCATGGCTTACCTGATTAGGACTTTTTACAGAGCACCCCGCCCCCCCGGGCTCTGTAACATTGCAACCTGGGAGGNTGCAATCCCAGCTATCTGGGAAGCCTTCCTGGAGGTGTCCCGCCTGCACCTAAAGTAGGATTAGGATATGGGGAAAGTATTGGAGAGCATAAAGTAAGTGGGCAGTGGCACAAGGTGTGTGAGTGACAATAACGGAGTCCTGTGGGACTGCTGTGAGTTGAAGGTTTGGGATCAGGGCACATATGAAAGATGGAGGCACCCGACAAAGCTTCCTGAGGCTTGGTCCAAGGTTGGGCCAATAGGAGGCAATTAGAAAGGGCAGGNTAGGAAAGAGGCATGGAGAGGGCAAAGGAACAGGGCTGGGAAGGTGGATGCTGGGAGAGTAGAATCTAGCAGGCTTTCTGATGCTGACACTGTGGGTGAGACACTGAGACTCAAATTACAGAGAGAGCGTGGGAGAAGGGAGCTCAGTGAGCCTTCACTGGAGATACCATGGCTGAGTGGTAAGAGCCCTTGCCTAGAATTTACCAGTGAGGGGNTGGNGGCGTGGATCAGCAGAGGAGGGCCTGCCTAGAATCTTCCAATAAGGAGTTAGGGATGTGGCTCAGAGATAGAGCACTTGCCCAGAGTCCACCAGTGAAGGTTTGGGGTCTTGGCTCAGGAGTGGAGAACTTTCTTAACATTTGAGAGGCCCGGGGGTTTCATTCCCTAACACACAAGGGAACTTTGTGGGGCAGCTAGGACTGGAGCTTGGTGGTTGATCACTTGCCTTGCACAAGAAAGGTGCTGAGTTTGGTCTTCAAGTGAGGGGCAGGACAGAAGCTTTCCTGGGGGCAAGTGTGGTGGCTCACTCTTGTAATCCCAGCACTCGAGACACTGAGGATCCTGAGTTCCAGGCCATCCTGGGCTCCAAGGGGAGACCCTGTCTTTTAAAATTGTTTTCATGAGGGAAGTGGGCGTGGAGCTGATTGTGTGTGTGTGTATGGGTAGGCAGGACAGGTGGGTGTCATGTGGTAGGCACAGGTGTGGTGGGAACAGCTTTCTGGGCTTCCAGCACCTCACCCAGTCTGGGATTCCGTGTGCAGAAACGATAGCATGGACTAGATTGAAGGGCACGTGAGCGGCACTCCTGGGGAAGCCCTGTACCCCGGGACTTGGGGCGGGACATAGAGCCACCCATAGTGGTAAAGGAGAAGGAAGGGATTTGGGTCCGAGGAGCGTCCTGCCCAAAGCCAGCTTGTCTCTGTTCAGGAAACCTCCGGTTCCTTTGAGTGTACCTGTCCCCGGGGATTCTATGGCCTCCGATGTGAAGTGAGCGGGGTGACATGCGCAGATGGACCCTGCTTCAATGGCGGCTTGTGTGTTGGTGGTGAAGAACCTGACTCTGCCTATGTCTGTCATTGCCCACCTGGTTTCCAAGGCTCCAACTGTGAGAAGAGGGTGGACCGGTGTAGCCTGCAGCCATGCCAGAATGGTGAGGAGGGGAAGCCAGAGTGGCCAGGGGTAGGGGGTAGGTGGGGATATACAGTTGGGGGAGGGGGAGAGTAGGAGTAGGGTCTCTGTATGGCTCAGATGGCCCTGAGAGGGAATCCTGCCTCTATGTCCTGTGTGGCCCTAAGTCCTAGGGACATGACCTTCCTCCCTCTGCCTACTCCATTCTATGAAACAGACAGAATAGTCATCTCATAGGTATTTGTTGAGAATTTACTGCCTGCCATGCCTTGATTTAGGCATTGAGGATATAGCAGAGAGGGGAAACCCAAATCCCCGCTGATTTGGAGCTGATGTGATAGGTGGATGTGCTCAGTGTGTTGTGGATCGGGAGGGCGCCAGTGTGGTCAGAACAGACTGAGCCAGAGTGGAGAGAGTGAGGTCAGGCACTTGACAGGGGCAGACCCTGGGGACCTGCTGGGAAGGTGCTCTCTTGCTTTTTCCCTTGAGTGAGATGGAGCCACAGGAAGAGCTTAGGAGGGAGAGCCCTGATGTGACACATGTATTAAATGATTAGATGAGGCCATGCTGGGCAGAGTGGCCCATGTCTGTAAATCCAGCATTCTATAAGGCAGAGGCAGGAGCGTCAGGAGTTCAAGGTCATTCTGGGTTATATAATGAGTTCCAGGCCAGCCCGGGCTGCATGGCCATCTCAAAAAACCCAAAACCAAACAAAGGGTTAAATGAGACCATGGATGTAAAGAGTCTGGTAGATATGGCGATACCTATATACTGTTACAGTNGAGCATGGTTGCATAGTTAATTCTAGCACTCCGGAGGCTGAGGATCATAAGTTCAAAGCTCCTGTCTCAAACATAAAACCAAACCAAACCATTGTTTCCTTGGGAATGAGAGACAGGAGGGACAGTACTAGACCCCGCTCTTTTGTAAGTATCAGCAGTTGCCTTCTCTCAGGGGCTCCTCTTTTGCCCACTCAGAGCTCAGAGGCATCAGGGCTGTGAGGAGGGCACAGGGCAGAGTGGTTCTGGGCTGAACCCGAGGAAAGGTGAGAAACTCTCCTGGAGGAAAGGGCATATGAAGAGAGAGAGACCTGGAGAAAAAGAGGTGCTAGAGGGGAGAAAAGGAAGGAGAAAGAGAGGACTCGGGAGGAGCAGTCATGGGCAACCTTGCTTGATGGCCTGCACCTGTAGCCCCAGCATTTGGGAGGAGAATGCAGGAGGACCCTATGTTCAAGGCTAGCTACATACTTGCTCAAAATTTAAAAAGCATGGGCGCGGGCCAGCTGACTCCAAGACTTGGCTCTTGAGATGGGAGGAACTTTTAAAGTCTGGTCAAACATTTAAAGTCTGGTCAAAGAGAGAGGCGGAAGAGCCACACGGGGCGGGAGGGGACCGGTGGATGCTGACACGGCTTCCCTGCAGGCGGCCTCTGCCTGGACCTGGGCCACGCCCTGCGCTGCCGCTGTCGCGCGGGCTTCGCGGGGCCGCGCTGCGAGCATCACCTGGACGACTGCGCAGGTCGCGCCTGTGCCAACGGCGGCACGTGCGTGGAGGGCGGCGGCGCGCGGCGCTGCTCGTGCGCGCTGGGCTTCGGCGGGCGCGACTGTCGGGAGCGCGCCGACCCCTGCGCCTCTCGCCCCTGCGCGCACGGAGGCCGTTGCTACGCCCACTTCTCCGGCCTCGTCTGCGCCTGCGCGCCCGGCTACATGGGCGTGAGATGCGAGTTCGCGGTGCGCCCCGACGGCGCGGACGCGGTGTCCGCGGTCCCGCGGGGCCTGAGGCAGGCAGATCCACAGCGCTTCCTTCTGCCTCCCGTCTTGGGGCTGCTGGTGGCTGCGGGCTTGGCCGGCGCCGCGCTCTTGCTTGTCCACGTGCGCCGCCGAGNCCCTGGCCGGGATACGGGGACTCGCTTGCTGTCTGGGACCCGGGAGCCTTCGGTCCACACGCTGCCGGATGCACTCAACAATCTGAGGATACAAGACGGAGCCGGGGATGGCCCCAGGTGAGGGCGGCACACCTTGTCGCTATGGCCAATTTGATTGGCCTGATTCCTTGATGCATCTACCGGATTGGACCCTCTTACCCCGGTGTTCTAGCCTTCTGATGGGGTCATTGCAGAATCCCCCCTTGCCACTCTGTGGTTCCCCTCTTTGATGGGTGCGGAAAACAAAGAGAACTCATGGGGTCTGAATTGTCCTTTTCTCTCCTCCCACAGTTCGGCTGACTGGAATCACCCTGAAGACGGAGACTCTCGATCCATTTATGTCATACCGGCCCCTTCCATTTATGCTCGAGAGGTAGTTGAGTCCTAGGTTCGCATGCTCCAGGGTTTGGGNACTTGGCTCGGAGGCAGCCCCCTGCCCATGTCTTCTCTAATGCTTCTTTCTCATTTCGTTTTTTTTTTTTTCAGGCATAATCCTGCCCCTTCTCTATCATCACCTGGAGATGGAGCCCGAATGTTTCTGTTTGCTTTGCGGTGCTCGGTCTCTGCCCCCACCCCGTGACTGGAGGCTGGGAAGTGTGGTTGGGAGGACTTTGCTGTTGGAAGTTGTACATAATGCTTATTTATACCTTTTCTCACCTCCCGAGACATCTATAAAGGCTTTTATTTTGATCAATGATGTCAGCCTGAGAACTTTGTTTTTGATGTTGGAACTAAGGAAGAGAGATGTATAGTAAGGAGAATAATAGAATTTGTTTGTTTTTGTTTCTTGTTTTGGTTTTCAAGACAGAGTTTCTCTGTGTAGCCCCGGCTGTCCTGGAACTCACTATGTAGACCAGGTTGGCCTCAGACTCAGAGATCCACCTGCCTCTGCCTCCAGAGTGCTCGGATTAAAGGCGTGTGACACCATGCTGGACGATTTTTTTTTGTTGTTTTTAAATTGAGACAGGATGCTATGACTTGGATCTCATTATGTAAACCAGCAGTTCTCAACAGGGTCACACATCAGATATGCGGCATATCAGATATTTACAGTACAATTCATAACAGTAGCAAAATTACAATTACGAATTAGCAACGAAGTNATTTTATGGTTGGGGGTCACCACAACATGAGGAACTGTACTAAAGAGTCACAGCGTTAGGGAGATTGAGAACCACTCAATTGTAAACCAAGCTAGCATCAAATTTGCAGCAACTTTCTGGCTTCTGCTTGTTGCATACTGGGAATTACAGGCACACACCACCACTCTGGGCTAGGCTTGATCCTTTGATAGAAAGGTTCATCAAAAATTAGGGCTCATGGTTATGGTGTAGCACAGGGGAAGGATATAGATTAAAATCGGCCAAGGAAGTCTGGTTTGGTGTCACAGGCTTTAATCCCAGCACTTGGGAGGCAGAGGCAGGTGGATCTCTGTGTTTTCAAGGCCTCCCTGGTCATAGCAATTTCCAGGCCAGCCAGGGCTACATAGTGAGACCTTGTCTCAGAGAAAAAAAAATTGATTAGGAGGATCATAGTTCAAGGTCAGACTAGGCTATGTAGCAAGACTATTTCTCAAAGACAACAGAAAGCAAACCAAAAACAAAACAAAACAAAAATTAAAAACTCAGTCGATTAGAAGACAGACATGGACCAACTGAAGACAGGCATGGGCCAGGGTCCAGCTAAGTTCCTAGCACAAACATCTGGGTGTCCTTGCTGGTGGAGCCACGGACTGCAGTGACTTCTCTTGGCAACATGCTGTGATAATGGACACGGAACACTGCAGACCAGGAAGCATCCCTGCATCCCGGAGCCCAGAGTTTCCATGGGATCTTGGTCAGGCAGACATAGTTACTTGCCCTCCCAAGGCTGAGCTAACAGAGTGTGGCCCAAGCTCTCACCATCATCCAGATTATTATCATGGACTGTCTGGTTCATGCTCCCCCAACCCCCACTTACCAGGAACTATGTTTCCTGGTTTAGAAATACTCCCCAAAAGCCAAGGGTGAAGACTGACATCTCTTAGGATATCAACAGAGTCATATGTATCCTGAGGTTTTTTATATGTACCTGAGTGACCTTGAACTTTTGATCCACTATCTCCTGAGTGCTGGGACGACAGTCCCATGTCACCATACCTGGCACTAGAGCTTGAACCCAGGGCATTGTGAATGCTATGAAAACTTTGTACCAACTGGCCACACCCCTATTAAAACAATCCTTCTGTGATTCCCATGGTCTCAGAGTGAAGTCTGTCTGGCTTACATGGCCACTGTCCCTGGCTCCAGTCCTTGTCAGCTCTGGTTTTTGCCTACACTCCGACTCCCAAGCCTGTCCCCTTTCCTGGTGCAAGCTATTGTGGAATATTAGTTGAAGATGTGTTACATTCCTTTACGCGGTGGAATATTTAATGATGCAAAGATGTGTTGCATTCTTTTATGTTGCATTTGTTTAACTCTGTGAAGCTGTGTTACTGTGCCTGTCTAAAACACCTGATTGGTCTAATAAAGAGATGAACGGCCAATANCAGGGCAGGAGAGGGATAGACAGAGCTGACAGGCAGAGAGAACAAATAGGAGAAATCTAGAGAAGAGGGAGGAGCCAGAGAAGGAGAGGAGGACTTAGGGGCCAGCCACACAGCCACACAGCCACGCAGCCAGCCACGGAGTAAGAAGGAAAGAAAAATATATAAAGAAAGGGAAAAAGCCCAGAGGCAAAATGTAGTTAAAGAGAAATGGGATTAGTTAAGTTAGAAAAGCTGGCTAGAAACAAGCCAAGCTAAGGCTGGGCATTCATAGGGAAGAATTAGTCTCTGTGTATTTATTTGGGAGCTGGGTGGCAGGCCCCCAAAGAGTGAAAAAAGCCTTCCCTTTTTATCTCACCAACTCAGGTTCCACAGCATTTATTGATCCAGGTCTTGTTCTAGGAGCTGGGGATACAGCATGAAATAGGTCCTCACTTTGACAGTTTGCAGGGACCCTTCTCAGAGTGGTGAAACCACAGGACCCGGGCACCCACGATCTGGTCTGGTGTGAGAATCGTGGTAGCTCCTGGTTCTGTGTAAACTGCATTGTTTGTGTGGGTTGTTGCTATTTTTCTCCGGATCTTGTAGCTGTACCCTATTCTCAGAGGTCCTCACTCATCCTGCAGACCCGTGCCTCCTCTCTGGGATCATATGAGTCCTGGTGTCATTCTCCCCTGCTCTGGCGGCTTTAGGCTGTCACTCTCTGTTACTGGGTGTGGCCTCCTACCAATGGCAGTAAGCAGGGCGGGCAGAGATGCTCTGTGTCCGGAATCCCAGCGCAAAGGGGACACTTAGTGATAGCAGGCGGCTAAACGCGCGAGTGTCAGCGGTGGCTGTGGGAAGCTCCGGGCAGTGTCTGCTTCCTATGCAGCGGATGGGGACGGGGCAGGGGCGGGGCCTATTCGGAGAGATCTGGAGGCTGCGCCGCCTAAGTCTAGGGCGGTCGCGTAATCTCCGCCTGGCTGGAACCCGCTGTGTAACGGTGCCTGTTTGCGATTGCTTCCGTTTTAGAACCCTGGGGTGCTAATGCTATCCCTGCCGAAGGAGCAGGGCAAGGCAGGACGCTCAGCCTGGGGTACCCGGGTCTCGCCTGGTCACGATGAGTAATCAGGCGCGGACCCCCGCTCCCTCCCCAGCCCGGCCAAACACTCCGTCCCGGACACCAACTCCCATCCGAACTGCGACCCCAATCAGAGCCTCGATCCCGGCTCCAGTCCGAACTTCCACCCGGGTCCCGGTCTCGACCCTGGCCCACAACCAGACTCCGGTCCGAACCTCCACCCTGGTCCGGGCTCCTGCCCAGGTCCCGACCCCTC
>LZPO01027417.1:23326-37133 GCA_001675575.1 Neotoma lepida | reverse complement strand
CCCATCCATCCATCCATCCTTCCATCCATCCACCCATCCACCCATCCATCCATCCATCCATCCATCCATCCATCCATCCATCCACCCATCCATTCATCCATTCATTCTCATTTATACGATTCATCTGTTGACTCCTATGGCTGGGAATCCACTCCCATTCCTCCCTGCACTCCACTCTGAGGGTCCTGACTGGTCCACTGGTGCTGGAGATAGTGTGCTGAGCCGTCTCACTTACTTCGGCTCCTGAGCAGGCCAGGCAATAGTGGGGCAGCTGGAAACAAGAGCTGGNGAGGCTGGATGTAGCTCCCGGGTGCTGCCTCTGGCTTAAGCGGTGACCTGGGACCGGGTCGGGCCTGTCTTCCCCATGCCTCTCCTGCTCTGTGTCCTTGTCTCACACTGGCTCTTCCTCCCTCTGGCTCTGCCAAGCCACTCTTCCCACCCCACGGTGTCTCTTTCTCCTCTTTCCAAGCTTGGTTCCCTCCTGTTCTCTCCCTTCTCTCTCATCTTCTGCTTAGACAGGGCCTCTCTATGTAGCCTGGGCTGGCCTTGAATCCAGAGATCCTCCCACCTCTGCCTCCCAAGTACTTGGATTAAAGCATGCACTACCACATCTGGCTCAACAGCTGTCTTTTAAAAAGCTCATCAAGTGACACCAGGGACAGAGCAATGAAGAAGATAGAGACTCCCGCTCTTGTGGCTCTGACATGCTAGTGTGGAGGGCAGGCAATAAGGCACAGCTAGGATGCACAGGAAGGCCTCTTGGAGGGTCACGGTTTCTACCAGGAGGGTCAAGAAAGGCCCTCCTGAGGAAGTGACCTGAAGAACGGGAGAGGAGCCTTGCACACCCTGGGGGAGGAGTATTCTGTAGCTACCTGCTAGTACAAAGGCCCTGAGGCAGTGCACACCTCAGTGTGTGTGTGCTATTGAAAGACCAAGGGGAAGGGTTCTGGAGCTGGACAAGGTGGAGATAAGGGATGAAGGATGGGGACAGTTTTGTAGCCACTCAGGGACTATGAGGAGGATGGTGGTTTTTCCCCTGAGATGGTACCATGGGTGGGGGGTGCTCCAAGCCAGGCAGGGATGGGGTCTGACTCAGGCTCACTCCCTTATCTCTCTCCACNTCCCCCCTCCTTCCCTCTACTTCCAGTGGCCTCTGAAGCTATGGCCTTCAGGTGAGTCATTTCTTCTTCAGAATATAAGGGAGCATGTGATGTGAAGACTGGAAGGGGGTCCCTGTTTCCTCTCCTGTGACCCCATGACCTCATGACCCCATCTTCTCCCTCAGTACACTCTTCTGAAAATTGCCTTGGAGCATCACTTTCCAAACCTTCTGGAGTTTGTAAGTGTGCTGGTACCTTGGGGAGAAGGAGTGGTCAGGGTTCCCGGACCCCTGAGGGTTTGGGGGAGCACTCTCAGCCTCCTCCACCCATACCATTCTCTTGCCAGGAGGAGGAAAAAGCTTCCCAGACAACAGGGGAGTTTGAAGTGTTTGTGAACGGGAAGCTGGTTCATTCCAAGAAGGTGATTCTGGGCAAGGGGGCTGAACAGCATCAGCGGGTAGGGTTGGGGTACTGGGAGGTTGGAATCATGTCTGGACTCTTTCTCCTCCGTACCCAGAAAGGTGATGGGTTTGTGAATGAGTCCGGTCTGAAGAAACTTATTGGTATTATCGACGAGGAGGTCAAGAAAAGGTAGCAGCTACAGTGGAGCTGGAGATGAATGAGGAGCAGTGGGAGGCCAGGAGGAGATGTGGAGGTGAGTGAGCCGCAGCAGGGAGGAGCCAGACTCCTCCAGCTCAGCCGACCCTCACCCTTAAAACCACGGCACATCTCCTCCAGCTCAGCCGACCCTCACCCTTAAAACCAAGGCACATCACGTCGTTTGTTTTTATTTTACGCTGGGGGGCACACACGAATGTCAAGGCATATATGTGGAAGTCAGTGGACAACTTGTGGGAGTCAGTTCTCTTCTCCCACATTGTGGTTTCTGGGGATTGAACTCAGGTCACCAAACTTGGCAACAAGCAGCTTTACTCCTTGAGCGTTATGGCCAACCCCCCTCCCCATCCCCCCTTTGAGACAGTCTTACTGCATAGCCCAGGCTATCCTAGAAGCCATTGTGTAGTTCAGGCTGCCCTTGAACTCCCAGCAGACCTCTTGCCTCAGCCTCTTAAGTGTTGGGCTTACAGGTCTGAGCTGCCCCCTCCAGCCCTCCAACTCTTCACACACACAGGGTATCACGTAGCTCAGGATGGTCCCAAATGCTATGACGCTGAGAGTGACCTTCAGCTACTGACCCACATGCCTCTGCCTCCCCGTTGGGGGGGATTACAGGGCACACCTGTAATTATTCCCAGTTTATTAGGTTGGGGAGTGAAGCCAGAGCCTTGTGCGTGCTAGGCAAGCATTCTGTCAACTGAACCACATCCTCAGCCCCTCTTTGCCCCATTCCTCCTATCTCCCTGCAGTGCTGAGGACTGACCTAGGCCTCACACCTGTGAGGCGAGTGCTGCACCCCGGAGCTGCAGCCACAGCCTTTTCCCCTCTCTTATTTTGAGACGGGTCACTCCTTAAATGACGCAGGCCAACCTTGGGTTTGCAACCCTCCTGCCTCTGCTTTCCATTAGCTTGGACGACAGGCCAGCAACACTCAGCCTGGCTCGTCAATGGGATCATTGAGATAGTTCCAGGAGAGAACTCCCAGAGTGATGGGTAAGACATGACTGTCACTAGGGCCCTGTGGTTATCAGAAGAGCATAAGAATGTTGTCTTAGCTTCTGGTTGTAGAGCTGTGCACTCGCTTTTTAAATTATGATGAGTGTGATAGCACATGCCTGTAACCCCAGCACTCAGGAGGCTGAGGCAGAAGGATTGAGGCCATCGTGGACTGCACAGACAGAGAGGCCTTGTCTCAAACAAGAAGTAACCAAAGTCAAAACATTAAAAATCCAGTTCTTAGTTGCCCCAGCCACATGTCAACTGCTCAACAGCAGCGTGGGGCTAGGGTGTTGGGTTAGGTTAATCTGTATTGCATTGTGGATATAGAGCACAAAATCAGTCCAGAGCTTTCTGGTTCTATTAGTAGCATTTTCTAAGATATTGAAAGATGTCTGCAATAATTTACATACCCTTTATGCTTGGGTTTTCTTCTTGGATTTGCAAGGAATGGACCCCAGGGATTTAGCTTCATAAGCAGTTGCTCTGCCATTAAGCCACACCCCAGCCCCTCACTGGGGGATTCTAGGCAGGGGCTCTACCACTGAGCCACACCCCAGCCCCTCACTGGGGGATTCTAGGCAGGGGCTCTACCACTGAGCCACACCCCCAGCCCCTCACTGGGGGATTCTAGGCAGGGGCTCTACCACTGAGCCACACCCCCAGCCCCTCACTGGGGGATTCTAGGCAGGGGCTCTACCACTGAGCCACACCCCCAGCCCCTCACTGGGGGATTCTAGGCAGAGGCTCTACCACTGAGCCACACCCAAGCCCTTCTCTAGTGCGTCCACTCCACTTCTGAGCCTGATATTGGAAGTTTTTGTTTCTAAACTTTGGGAGGTAATAGGTACTTCAGGTTGGCCTAAAACTCCAGATTATCTTACCCTAGCCTCCTATATGCTGGGATTACAGGTGTGGGCTGCCACCTGGCTCTAAGAGACAAGTTTTAAAAATAGGAATATGAGGCCATTGTGACACCTGAAAAAAGATTGAATGTCTTCATTGTAGCAGGTTTTTCTTTTGGGCCACCAACTGGCTCCCAAATTATGACAAGGAGACTTATTATTAGTTTTGAATGCTCGGCCTTGCTTAGGCTTGTTTCTGGCTAAGCCCTTTTAAATTAAGTTTCTCTTTATCTACCTTTTGCCTCAGGGGTTATTACCTTTCTTACTTCTGTATATCTTACATTCACTGCTTCTGGCGTTTGGCTGGCTGGCGGCACCTGGCTTCTGGCCCCAGGCATCTCCCTCTGTCTTTCCTCTTCCTTCTCTTCTTCCTCTTCTGAGCCTAGATTTCTCCTCCTATTTATTCTCTCTGCCCGCCAGCCCTGCCTATCCTTTCTCTGCCTAGCTTTTGGCCATTCAGCTCTTTATTAGACCAGTAAGATGTCTTAGACAGGCAAGGTGAAACAAATGCAACACGTCTTTTCATAATTAAACAAATACTACAAATAAACAAAAAACGAAAGTAACACCCCTTCACACAGTTAAAGTAATAATATTCTGAAGCATAAATAAAAGTAACACATCTTTGCCCAGTTAAAACAATATTCTACAACACTTCATACCATCTAATATACAGTCAAGAGTCTCAAAAAATCTTTTTACAGCTGGGTGGGGTGGCTCGTGCTTGTAATCCCAGCAGTGGGTAAACTGAGGCAGGAGGAGGATCACTGGGAGTTTGAGGCCAACATGGGCTCCATAGAGAGTTCCACAGAGCATTTCTCAAGAAACCATAAAGGGGGGGAGGGCTAAGGAGTTGGCTCAGTGAGTAAGAGCACTGTCTGTGAAAGCAAGGGGACCTGAGTTCAAATCCCCAGCACTCAGGTATAAACAGGCATAAAGTTGGGCATGGCCACATGTTCCTGTAACTCCAGTGTTTGGGGCAGAGACATTGTGGATCCCAGGATCTCACTCCCAAGCCAGTCTAACTGAAACCATGAGCTTGGGATCCTGTGTCAAAAAATAGAGTTGGGGGGGGGTGCTGGAGAGATGGCTCAGGGGTTCAGAGCACTGTGTTGCTCTTGCAGAGGACCCAGTTTGTTCCCCAGCACCCACATGATGGCTCACAACCATGTGTAATTTCAGTTCCAGGGGATCCAACACTTCCTTCTGGCTTCTGCAGGTGCTGGGCACGCACAGGGTGCACAGACATATGTGCCAGCAAACAGACATACATATAAAACAAAAACAAGTAAATCTTAACAAAAAATAACGGGGAGCAAGATAAAAGATATTTGACATCTGCCTCTGGCCTCTACATGTATGTTCACAGGCACACAACATATGCATCCATACACACAAGCACACATATACCACACACGCCAACCACAAAAGGGCTGGGGATGTAGCTCACGGGTAGACTGCTTACCTAGTGTGCACAAAGCCATGGTTTGACCCCCAGCACCATAGAAGGTAGTGCACGCCCTTGATTCCAGTGGTTTGGAGGTGGAGGCAGGAAGTCCAGGGACTCGAGTTCATCCTTGACTCCTTGACTATATATATATATATATACATGGAAGATCTATGGAATATGTATGGAATATATGTATGTATATGGACTCAGTGATAGGATCCTTGGACTGCCTCAACACTGAGCGCTACAGAAACACTGTTTGTATGGGGAATTGTTAATGTTTCGTTTGTTTCTCTCCCATCTCAGGAACCTCAGCAGGATGATGAGAAGGGCTGAAATGCGGCCAAACCAGGTCCTTTTCTGATTGTGGCTGGGGCTCGGATGGGGTTGGGGAAAGTAAAGAAAATATAATCTGTTTCCCTGTGTTGGCCTCTGACAGTGTCCGCTGTCACCACACTCACACCTGAGGTCACCTGCTACCGTGCTCTCAGCGTCCCCCCCCCCAATCTGGTCCATGACAGAGTGTGGGAGGAAGGATGGGGAAGAGTCACACTCTATCCTTAAAGACTCACGTGCTAAAGGCTTGGTTCCCAGGCTGCTTTTGGGAGGCGGTGGAGACATTGGGAGGGGAGGTCTAGTGGGCGGAAGTTAGGTTATTGGATGAGTGTTCCAGAAGGGGATACTGGGACTCCAGACCTTTCCTTTCTCTCCTTGTTTCACTGCTGCCATGAGGTGAGCCACGATGCACCATGTGGCCACAGGGCCAAGGCACAGGGCCATGCTATGGACTGAGGCCTTAGAAACTGTGAGCCAGAATTAGCCTTCCCCCTTGTATTTCGTGACAGTGATGGGAATCTGACTGATCTACAATAGCCTTGGAGTATAAGGTTAGACCAGTTGTTCCTGGTGGTCCAGCCTTGACTCCTCATACTGCCAAGGCCAGTTTGTTACTTTTATCACGGCTTCATTTCCAACAACCTAATTTAAGACATGTTTGGAAAACATTTGATTGTATAGTTAAGAGTTGAAGTGGGCCAGGCAGTGTTGGCACATGCCTTTAATCCGAGCACTCAGGAGGCAGAGGCAGTAGGATCTCTGTGAGTTCGAGGCCAGCCTGGGCTACAGAGTGAGTTCCAGGACAGCCAGGGCTGTTACACAGAGAAACCCTGCCTTGGAAACCAAAGAGAAAAGGAGAAGACAGGAGAAGGGTGTTCTGAGAGCCACGGATGTCCCAGGTGAGTAGAAGAGCGATGCCAGCATTCCAGGCAGTCTATGTTCATCACTCACGGTGGTTTTTGTTTGTTTCTTGGTTGTTTTTGTTTTTGTTTTTTGACAGTCTCACAATGTAGTGCCAGGGTAGCCTCAAACTCAGCCATCCTGTCCCAGCTTTGAGTGCTGGGATTACAGGTGTCAACTATACTTGGCCACATATCCAAAGCCATTATGAGTCAGTCTGGAAACCATACAGGGAGGAAGGCTGAGCAGGTGCAGCATAAACACTGGTCTGCCGGGCAGAAGGATCAATGCAGTCAACACTGAGAAAGCCTCCATCTTGCATTGAAAAGAGGTAACTTGTAAAGATTTGTGTGACAATGGGCCGCGTGTAGGTCAGAGGTGGGATCACCAGGCTTCCTGGCAAGCCCTTTACCTACTGAGCAATCTTGCCAGCCCTGTGATAAATTGCCCAGGCTGGTCTCAGCTCTAGAATCTAGACCTTTTCTTGTTTGAGGATCTCACTATGTAGCCCTGGCTGTCCTGGAACTTATGTAGATCAGGCTGGTCTCAAACTCACAGGGATCCTGCTTGCTGCTGTGTCCTGAAGGATTAGACATGTGCCACCACAGCTGGACCTTCTTGTCTCAGCCTCCCAAGCATTTAGATTACAGGTATATGCCATCACACCCACCTGCGACTAACTCATTGGTGACTATATGTAGATTTGGTGAATAAAGGCTATGGACCCGTGGTTCATAGAAAAATAAAACCAAATGGCCCTTATACATTGAAAACAGCTCCCCCGTAGTAGAGAAATGGCAACACAACTGACAGCTCCAAGTGCATTTTTGCTGTTAGCTTTTCCTGAAGCTGAGTCTGAAGGACTGGGCTGGATGTAGAGAAAGGCACGAGTTCCCGGGCGAATGGAAGTAAACAGAGGCCCAGAGAGGGCTTGGAATACCTATGAAAAATACCAACACTTTTGCTCTTTAACTGCTTCCATTCATAAGTTTTCTCTCTGAAAAGAGCAAGCACACACATCCACAGAACATTACAAACACCGCTAGGCACAGTGACACACACCCTTAGTCCCAGAACCTGGGAAGTGGATCAGGAGTTCGTGATCAGTCCCAGTTCCATGAAACCCCTTCTCAAAAAAACAAAAACCACGCACACACAAAAGCTAGGCATGAGGCAGAGGCAAGAGGATTTTTGTGAGTTCAAGGCCAACCTGCTCTACCACATGGCAAATTCTAGGCCAACCAGAACTATGTAGAGAGACCCTGTTTCCAACAAACAAAAAATAGAGACTGGAGAGATGGCTCAGTGGATTGGGTTCAGTTCCCAGCACCCACATGGGGGTTCCCAGCTGCCTGTAAGTCTAGTTCTGGGGATCCCACACCTTCTTCTGGCCCTTTAATCTCTTGCACCAACATGGTACACAGGTACTTATGCAGGCTCTCTCTCTCACACACACACACATCAAAACAAAAAGAAAAAAATTTTCAAACAATCCAGATGTCCAGAAGACAACTAGTTCATTAAATATGTTAAGATACAGCCTTAAATAGTAAAAAAAAAAAATATAGAATTACTTCCAATATTACTGAAAATATAAAAACCCAAGATACCGATACAGGTACCTACTATGAAGATTTTTTTTTTACATTGCATGTGTGTGTGCACATGAATGGTAGTCAGAAGAACTAGGAGTGGGTTCTTCCACCACGTGGGTCCCGGGATCAAATTCAGTAATCAGGCTCAGCAGCAAACACCTCTAACCACTGAGCCATGTCACCAGCCCTACCTTGATTCAAAAGGACTGGGAACGTAGCTGTGTAAGGCTCTGGGTTCCATCGTTAGCACCCAGGATTGGGGGAGAACTAGATTGGTTTTAACTCGTATATGCATTAGAAAACCCTACAGGAAAACATCCAACCTCCCCACCCCAACCCAAATCACTATGGATGCTTGCTCAGGTTTCAGTTTGGCAGAGAAAAGTTTAACTTCCCATAGCATCTTTTGCTACTTTTGAGTCTTGTGACTATATACCTATCATTTAAATATTAAATCTATTCCCACATGAATACAATTACACATGGTCTTGAGAAATACTCATCTCACACATACAGATTTTCTCTATCTGAATATTTACAACTTGTCTACAGAACATCAAACACAAGAATTAACGGCACATGGAGCTTGTCAGCTGACAATGAGATGACCCTTCAGTTCTGAAATGTCCAAGTTCTCTCAANNGCCTTCTGACGCCAGGAAAACCTAGGAGCAACTCTAAGAACCAGTCTCCCTGGTTTCTCCCCGTATCTCGGTTGATTTTTTTTTCCCCATTGGTAATTCTTAGACTTCATTTTTGCAAAACCATCGTCCTTTACAGTGGTGAAGCAACCTTGAGTTTCCACAAATGCAGGGAGGGAAAAAAAAAGATCGCTAATGCTCACAAGGCGGAAGTCAGAAGGGTCCTCTTTGCCAGCCAGCTTCAAGCCTCGAGTGTCCACCTCTTTCTGGTCCTGCTTCAATCCACCCTGCCCATGACTGTACTCTGCTTGAATTTTCCACCTCATGACATCTGCCCAGACTTCTGCCTTTGCCCTTGATCCTGAGTCACCTGACTTCCTGGCCACCAATCTTTATTTTTATTTTTTAAAGACAGAGTCTCCTGCAGCCCTGGCTGGCCTCCAACTCGCTACACAGCCGAGGATGACCTTGAACTCCCGATCCTCCAGCCTCCTCCCTCCTGAGGGCTGGGGTTATAGGCGAAGGGCACCGCTCAGTCGGCGGTGGGGCCGCGGGCGTCGGAGGCGGTGAGCGCCAGCGTGAAGGCGCGGGCGTCCGAGTCCATCTGCGGGGGGTTGGCGTCGAAGGCCGCCTCCCTGGCCTTGCAGCCCTCCACGAACAGCCGGCGGCGCTCCTCGATGTCGCGGAGCAGCCTGGTGGGGATCAGGGGGTTGGTGTGCAGGTAGTGTTGGAACATCCGCTGCTCGTGCAGCTCCAGGAGGCGGAGCGGCGGCGGGTGGAGGTGCGGCATGGCCATCAGGCCCGCCACGCCGGGGAATCGCCTGGGAAACGGGCCCGGGGCCCGCAGCATGGGCCGGGCGGCTCCGGCCAGCGGGCCTGCCTGGGCCGCGGGGACCCAACTGCCTCCGCCCACTCCCCCCTGCAGGACGTCGCCGATGCCATTCATGGGGCTCAGGTTGGGGACCCAGCTCTCTCCCGGCAGCTCGGACATCGCCGATCGTTGAGTCCGTTAGGTCACCAGGGAGCGCTGGGCTTGGAAGCGCTAGGCACCGGCTCCAGCAGCGGTGCAGCGGTGCAGCGGTGCGCGTGCGCGGGCCTCGGCGCGCTGGAGAACGGAGTGCNTGCGCAAGCACCGTGCGCGGGGCTCTATCGCCCGCTAGCGGTGCCGTGTGCCATTACCGCCCCCAGCTCTCAACTAAGGGGTTTCCGTCACATAGTTATTGTTATTATTATTATTAATCATTATCATCATTATTATTGTTTTGTTTGAGACAGCGTCTCACTGTGTAGCCTCGGCTGGCCAGGGACTCATATATATATATATGCTCAGACACCTGCCTGCTTCTGCCTCCAGAAAGCTGGAATTAAAGGCGTGAGCCACCACGCCTGGCTAATTTCTCATTTTTAAAAAGACATGTATGGGTATTTTGTCACATATCTGTATATGTACGCCGTATGTTTGCCTGGGCTCCGCGGGGGTCAGAACAGGGCATCTGATCCCCTGGAACTGGAGCTACAAGGTGGTCGTGACTCACCACACAGGTGCTGGGATTTGAACCTGGGTCCTTTGCAAGAAAAAGTGCATTTAACCTACAGCCTATCTTATTCCTATGTGTAAGATGGAACTGGGTGCCTGTGGAGGTGAAGGGCAACTTTGTGGAGCTGGTTCTTTTACTGTCCTTATGTGGGTTNGAGGTATTGAACTCAGGTTGCTAGTCTTGCTTGATAAGTTCTTTACCTACTGTGCCATTTGTCTGGCTCCTGCACCACGTTTGTTTTAATTTTGTGTGTGCACACGTGTGCAAGCCATGGCATGTGTATGGAGATCAGAATATGACTTTCAGGAGTCAGTTCCGTCCTATGTGCGGAATTGAACTCAGGCTGTTGGGTTTGGTAGCAAGCATCTCTCCCCAGGGATCCACCTTGCTGGGCTTACTTTCTCAGGAAAGGCCTTCATTTTCCTCTCCCCTCACGGTTCTTGTAACGGTCTCCCTTGGAGCTTCCATGTGGCCTCTTCACCATTCAGTGGCTCTTCATTTACTTGAGTGTAGTACACTGTTGTCTTGGAGCTCTCCCTTGGTGGCAACTGCCAATCAGTNATCTAAAAGACTCTACAAGACAGCTGTCTCCAGTGGAGCACACCTGCAATCCAGGTATTTGGGAGGTGGGGGCAGGAAGATGTGATCAAAGCCATCCTCGGCTACATGGCAAGTTGTAGGCCAGCCTGGGCTATGTGAAAACATGTCTGAAGTATGAGAGCCATTTGCATCCAATCACCTACGAATGGCCCAGTTTCTGTCTGAAACGCAGCTGTACCACGGTCATTTAATAAACTCTGCACCTGCCTTCTTGTGCCTTTGATGAATCCAGAGTCCNCGCGTCACCAACCGGTCAACACTGTAGCAGCTGGGCCTGCTGGCTCAAGCTTGTACCTGTAGCTGCTTAGGTGCCTGAGGCAGGAAGACAAAGTTCAAGGCCAGCTTGGGCTACAGAGTTGAGTTCAAGGCTAGTCTGGGCAACTTAGTAAGACCCTGTCTCAAAGTAAAGAAAAGTAGGGTCGGGGGCCAGGGGATGCCTCAGTAGGTCAGGGCGATGATGAGTTATGACCCTGGGACCCACGTGTGGAAGGAAAAGCAACTCCTGCAAGNTGTCCTCTGACTCTCTGCATCCAGTGCATGTGCACACACACTGACTGGAAGCATAGCTCAGTGGTGATGCTCTGGACTCAGTCAGCACTGGAGAGGCCGGTCACGGCTACACAGTGAGACCCTGTCATACACACACACACACACACACACACACACACACACACACACAGCTTGTTAGTAAATTTGAAAAAATACAAAGATCAGCCAGCATTAGTTATTCTTGACATGATTTCACAGTTCCTCATGGTGGATCTGACATAACCTAAAGGTCCCCTTTCATAGATTCTGTTTTGTTTTTGTTCTGAGACAGGGTTTCTCTGTGTAGTCAGTCCTCACTATCCTGGAACTCCCTTTGTAGACCAGGCTGGTTTTGAACTCACAAACTCACAGAGATCCACCTGCCTCTGCTTCCCAAGTGCTGGTAATAAAAGCGTGCACCACCAATGCCCGGCAGATTCTGGGTTTTGTAACAGGGTCTTGCTACATAGNACAAGTTGTCCTCCAATTTAGCATCTTCCTGCCTCTGTCTTCCCTGTGCCTGGATTACAGGTGTGTACCAAGTTCAGCATGTTCACAGCCTGAAGAAGAGGCTCTTGACAAAGTCCAATCACCTTTTTCTTTTTTTTCTTTTTTTGTTTTTTTCTGTGAAGCTTTGGAGCCTGTCCTGGGACTCGCTCTGTAGACCAGGCTGGCCTCAAACTCACCGAGATCCACTTGCCTCTGCCTCCCAAGTGCTGGGATTAAAGGCATGCGCCACCACTGCCCAGCCACCTTTCTTTTTAAAAACAGTTGTTATTTTTCATTTAGATGTGTGTGCTTTTGTGTTTCTGTGTGAATGTGTATGCCCACATCTGTGGGGGGTAACCTTGGAGGCCAGAAAAGAGGACTGGATCCCTTGGAGCTGGAATTACAGGTTGTGAGCTGAACCACATGGGTGAGGGGACCCAAACTCTGGTCATGACGGAGCAGNTAGTGCTTCTACCAGCTGAGTCATCTCTCCAGCCCCAACAGCCATTCTTTGATTTTCTTTTTAGGTTTACATGTGTTTTGCCCACATGCATGTAGTGCACTACATGTATGCCTGATGCCTGTGCAGGACAGAATAGTCCGTCAGATCCCCTGAAACTGGAGTTACAAATGTTTGTGACTGTGAGCTGCCATGTAGGTGCTAGGAATTGAACCTGCGTCCTCTGCAAGAGCAACAATGCTCTTCATCGAGCCATCATTCCAACTCTCTCCAACATCCATTCTTACACACACACACACACACATGAGGGGGGGGAGAATGAATAGATGGCTATGGGAAGTTTTCATAAATCATGGTCACCCACATTATACAGAATGCAGTGGTCAAGGAGCCAATAAAGAGATGTCAGAGGCCAGAGAGATGGCTCAGGGGTGAGAGCACTTACTGTATATTTTAGTTGATGTGATAAAACACTGACCAAAACAAACTTGGGAAGAGAGGGTTTATTTCAGTTTATAACTCTAAGGTCACAGTCCATCCCTGAGGGAAGTCAGGGCAGGAACTCAAGGCAGGACTGTGGAGGCAGGAACTGAAGCAGAGACCATGGCGGAGTGCTGCTTACTGGCTTCCTCTTCTGGTTTGTTCAGCTACTTTTCCTAGAGATGGCACTGGCCACGGTGGGCCGGGCCTTGCTACATCAATTAGCAGTGAAGAAAATGTCTCATAGACTTACCCATAGGCCAATATGCTAGAGATAATTCCTCAGCGGAGGCCCCTCTCTCCAGGTAAATCAAGCTGACAATCAAGATTGGCCATCACACCATGCAACCATGAGGACATCCATGTAAAAGCTGAGCATGGCCACGTGTCTATAACCCCAACCACTGTGGGAGGTAGAGACGGGAGGAGGCCACCAGCCTAGCTCACTCCAGGTTCAGTGAGACTGTCTCAGGGCAAGTGACAGAGGACACCCGACATCCTGCTCTGGCCTCTGCATATGCNCACATGGACATGTGTGTGCACTCCACACACAGAGACACATACACTCAAAAGTCATAGAGATTTACCAGGGATTCAAGTACACAGACACACATGCAGACAAAAGATAAAATATTTAAGAATAAATGTCTAGACCTGTGAAAGACCAACTTTAGCGAAATTCATTTAAAAATATTAGTACTCTCCAAATAAACATTTATACTCAAGGCTACAAAGAAGTTTGTAAAAATGTGTGTGCACTTGTGTTCGTGTGTGCAGGTGCCATGTGCCCGTGGAGGTCAGACATCAACCTCCACTGTTCTTTGTGACAGTTCCACCTTGTTTTCTGAGACAGGCCTCCCACTGGGACCCAGAGCATACCTCAGGAATCCTCTCTACATCACCAGTGCTGGGACTACAGGCATGTGTCACCTCATGTAGTTTTCCATGNGGGTTGCGGGGACAAACCTGGGTCATTGTTCCTGTGGAACAAGCATTTTACAGGCTGTGCTGACTGACTCCTAGCCCTAATTATTTTGAGCCAAGATATTTAGCCTAAGCTGACTTCAAACTTCTTGTGATCCTCCTGCCTCACCCTCCCAGGTTCTGGGATTACAGGCACACACCACACGACTTGGTTTAGGAAGTCTTTAAAAACTATGAAAACAGCTGGG
>LZPO01027416.1:422401-476459 GCA_001675575.1 Neotoma lepida | reverse complement strand
GGCAAGTTGTTTAACCTCTGTGCCTCAGTCTCCTCATCCGTAAAGAAGAAATTAGAAAGAGTACAGTTAATAGAGATGTTTGAGAGTGAAACAAACTAGTTTATTTAGAATGCCGTAAAATTATTCCGTTACACATCAGGCACGTGCTAAGAACTTTATATCAATTTCCTCTAATTTTCAGAAGAGTCTACAGGGAAGTAGGCATGTACCCATTTTGTAGAAATGAGGGAAAGGCTCTGAGGAGTATAATTATGCATCCTAAACCACTCAGCTAGTGAGCAGAGAGTCCAGCTTCCACCTCCAGGTCCCTCTCACCTTTGACCCTTCATGCCGCCCAGCCCTGAGCACCATCTCCTGTCTCAGGCCTTCAACGTGATCAATGGGGGTTCCCATGCTGGAAACAAGCTGGCCATGCAAGAGTTCATGATCCTGCCAGTGGGAGCCAGCTCTTTCAAGGAAGCCATGCGCATTGGCGCCGAGGTCTACCACCACCTCAAGGGGGTCATCAAGGCCAAGTATGGGAAGGACGCCACCAATGTGGGGGACGAGGGCGGCTTTGCACCCAACATCCTGGAGAACAATGAGGGTCAGTGGGAACATCCTGGGGCATAGACCACCTGGGTCCCCATGAGGTGGGGAGGAAGANAGGCTGCAGATATGGGAGACATTGGAGTCTCAGGTTATTTCTTGCTCCTCTCCTAGCCCTGGAGCTGCTAAAGACAGCCATTCAGGCAGCTGGTTACCCAGACAAAGTGGTAATTGGCATGGATGTGGCAGCATCTGAATTCTATCGTAATGGGAAGTATGATCTGGACTTCAAGTCCCCTGACGACCCTGCACGGCACATCAGTGGGGAGAAGCTTGGGGAGCTGTACAAGAGCTTCATCAAGAACTATCCTGGTGAGGTCTCCATGTGCTTCTCTCCCTGCCTTGTCTTCTGCAGTTGCCTAACTGGTTTCAGTATTTGGCTTTGTCACAATTCCAGTCCTTTCCATCCTTGCTTCTTGTCACCGCTCCATCAGGCCCGTCTCTAACCCCAACTCTGCTCCCACATCCCTACCAGTGGTCTCCATTGAAGACCCCTTTGACCAGGATGACTGGGCCACATGGACCTCATTCCTCTCCGGAGTGGACATCCAGATTGTGGGAGATGACCTTACAGTCACCAACCCCAAGAGGATCGCTCAGGCTGTTGAGAAGAAGGCCTGCAATTGCCTGCTACTGAAGGTCAACCAGATTGGCTCAGTGACAGAATCCATCCAGGCGTGAGTAACTCCTGACTCAAGGCTCAGAGTGGCCACCCTCAGCTCCAGCTCAATCCACTGCTGATGTTCCTGCCCTAAGTCTACCCTTCCCTGGGAACCTGACCCACCCAAGCACTCTTAACCCCAAGGATATGACTAACCTCTGGCTTGTCCCCAAGACCTTTGCCGTTGTGGCTGTCATGTCCCTTTATCTCCCCTCTCATGCTGTGCTCTTCTTACTCCCATCTTCTGACTACCCTAATCCAAGGGCAGAAATCTCTCCTCTTCTGCTTCCCAGAGAACTTAGGTACTACATTCCCTGCAGTGCCCACTGCCCAAAACAAAGTTCTGCCTTGCCTGTCCCTGGCTTTCTTACTGAGGAGGTCACAAAAGGCCTCATCAAATGTCCTTCCCACACAGCTGCAAACTGGCACAATCTAATGGCTGGGGGGTGATGGTGAGCCACCGCTCTGGGGAGACTGAAGATACTTTCATTGCTGACCTCGTGGTGGGACTCTGCACAGGACAGGTACTCAGGGCTTCCCTCTACCCAGTATCTAACCAAGTTTCTTTGGTCATCTTGCTATCAACCTGAGTTGGATANCACTACAGCCTGCTCCTTTGGGGCCCAACCCAACCCCTCCAAATCCCTTTCCCACCTCAGATCAAGACTGGTGCCCCATGTCGTTCAGAGCGTTTGGCCAAATACAACCAGCTTATGAGGTACAGTGGGTACAGAAGCCTGGACAGTGGGGAGAGGAAGGCACTCCTGGGTTANAAGGTGGTAGCTCTGATTTTTGTATTATAGGATTGAGGAGGCTCTTGGAGACAAAGCTGTCTTTGCTGGACGAAAGTTCCGTAATCCAAAGGCTAAATGAGAAGCTGGAGTCTCCGGGACGCCAAAGGACAGACACGGGCCTTCAAGCCCTTCTCCCTGAAATAAACACTGCCAAACGAGACCACGGCGTGCTCCTTGGAAGGAAGGAGGGAAAGGATGATTAGCTAGCTGGGAAGGACAGGAAGTGGACAAGTGGCAGGATGAAGAGGCAGAGAATAACATGTGACCTGCTGGGACAAGGAAGTGAGGAATTTGAAAGCTCAGTGGATGTAAAAGAGAAATTCACATTTTGGAATGAAGCTAGAAAAAGCAAATTCTGTATGAAAAGGAGCTGGAAAGGTGTCTATGGAGTGAGGAGACAGCTGAGTGGGCAGCAGTGGATGGAGAGGGACTGAGGGTCCTGATGCTCCCAGCATGAGGGGGATATGGAACAGGATGCAGCCAGACTGAGTGCTTTGTGAGGACAAATGATGAGATCATTTACCACTTCAATGGAGCCTGTGAGGATCTGGAAGTGTTCACAATACTTGATGTTATTGACCTACATAAGCTTTGAAACAGTCCTATCAGATATATACCATTCTTGTCCCATTTTCACACACAAGGAAACCAAGACACAAAGAGTTAAATATTCCTTATTCAACACAGCAGAGTTAGCAACTGGTAGAGCCAGGACACAAAGCCAGGCCATTTGGCTTCAGCCTTAAAATACTATATCTTAGCTGGGCGTGGTGGCTCACATCTATAATCTCAGCAGGCCTTGGGAGATAGAGAAGGGATAACAAATTTCAAGGCCGCTTGGACTATGGAATAAGACCCTGCCTGTCTCAAAATTCCAAGCTTAGGGGGCTAGAGAGATGGCTCAGTGGTTAAGGGCACTTGTTAACTCTTACAAGCACCAGGGTTCAGTTCCCAGCACTGACCTGGTGGCTCACAACTATCAGTAACTCCAGTTCTAGGGGCTCCAATGCCCTCTTCTGACCACAGGCACCAGGCATGCACATGGTGCACATCCTTACACGCAGGTAAAACATACACATAAATTTAAAAAAACTACCCCAGCTTGGTAATAAGAGTGCTTGCCCTGTATTCACAAGGCCCCAAGTTCAATATCTAGCACCACAAAATAAATAAAAATAAACCTGAAAGTCACAATAACAGTGCTAATAATTGGCTATCTTTAGCTTATACAAATAGCAACTTTATACTGTTCAATCCAAAATTATTCTCTTCTCTGCCTATGGACCTAGTATCCACATTTCTATGTACGAATCAGAACATTGGGTCAAACAGTGTTTATTCAATGTAAAGTAACCCCAGCCCCATGGGGAAGAAAGTTCCAAGGATAATAGAGAATAATACAGATTAAATATCCACTCACACATTTGCACTCTTACACACACACACACACACACACATGCACACACGCACGCATGCACGCACACATACGCACCAACCAAACACCCAAGTTGCAGCAGTGATAAACACCTGCTTCTCCTCCAGCCTGAATGACAGCTGGTAGGACCTCATAGTTGAGAAGGGGGCTCCAGGATGGGTCCTGATAGCAGCAGCCTTGTTCCTCCATGCCCCTGCCTTGCTGGAGGTCAAAGGGAGTTGGGTGCGATGCCTAGGAGGTAGTTGGCAACTCTTCCCCACTCTGCCGCAGACGTTTCTTGGCTCGGATCTCATTCATGGCCTCTTCTATGGAGCGAGTGTCCCGCTTGTTGGCCACGGGCACTGGAAGCAGAGAGGAGAGTGGGCAAGACCTCAGTCTCTGCTCCCCTCCCCCAACCATGCTCACCTCCTGCCTCCCCAGCTCCCACCATGGCTCACCACAGCCATAGGTCTTGTTGGCCTGTAGCATGTGGGCTGCATCTTTGGCTGCTCCTTTGCCAATAAGGTGGCTATACTTGTCCTTGTAGTCGCTAGCAGGGCTCACCACCACAGGTCCCTGCTGGGCTGCTTCCTCCTCCTGTTTCTGAGCCAGCTCCTAAGGGCAGAGGTGGGGCACCTGAGCTCAAGGCCCTGACCCCAGCTGGCACCTTCCAGGTGCTGGTTATNGGCTCCAGAGCCTGCAAGGCACAGCTCACCTTTAGCTTCCTTTTCTCCTCAGCCTTCTGNGGGTCCCACTCCTCTCCGTGACGGTAGGAGTCTAGCTCTTCATCTGAGGGTGCAAACTCCTGGGGATGAAGGGAAAGTTAGAATCAGAGGCCCAAATCAATATGTGACCTCATTTCCCTCCCTCCCTCAGGTAGCAGGGACAGGCTGAGAGGAAAGGGAGGGACCCAGGCCTTTTACCTTTTTGAAGATCATGACATAGCGACAGTCGTCATCTTCTCCAAAGGAGAAGGATGTGAGGCCTGCCACTTCCACCACATCATGTCTGCGAAGAGAAGGCAGATGACAGTGCGGTGAGCCAGGAGGGGGCCTAGTCCCCACTGGCTTCTTCATGTCCCTTCATGCCCATTTCTGGCCTCCCCACGCCGAGAGACACTCACAGTATGCTCCTCTCTATCTTGTTCATAGGCTGAAACTTTTTCTTGATCTGTGCACTGTCCTGGATGAAATCAGACACCTCTTTCTCCATCTTAGGAGAAACAAAAGGAGGACATGAGATGATAGCTCCACCCAAAACTCTGGGCCGCTGGCCTTCTTAAACCTCCCGCTGCTTTCCCAACTCCCATGCCACTGGCTTTTAGTTCCACCTCTCTGGAGGCATTGTCTATACAACCAAGTCCTCAGTCTTCCAACTCTTACTGCAAGTCCTTCCAGAAGCTGCCTTTGATCTCTCCAGTTGTTCTCACCCTTTTACGAAACTCCACTTTTTGCTGTTTGTCTTGCTCTTGTAGTTTCTTCAGGCGGGCAGCCTGCTCTATGGTGAGAAAAGGCAGTATGAGGATGGAATCATGGGTAGAGTGGTGGTCAGGCTTCAAAGAATGATAGCCACTGGAAAGTGCTGTGCTCGGACGGTAGGATACTGTTGATTCACCAAGTAGTCTCTGATGTTCCCTCCGTAACACAACCTGACATGTGCTAAGCCCCAGAGTACCAAGATGGCTGAAAGTTTTCCCCTTCCAGAGCTCAGTGTGGGTGGGAGCCATAAAAACTAGAATTACCACCCGCCCCTTACCAACCCAGATGTAGATGGTGCCCAGAGTAGAGAAGGAACTATAAGGGATCTGAGGAAGTGAGAACAGCACCAGCGTCAGGGTTTTTCACTCATCGTCCACAGGCAAGGGGAAATGATTCAATTTTATGTATCTGTATATAATTATTATTTTAGAGATAGCACTTCACTACCTGGAACTCACTATGAAGACCAGGCTAGTCTCAAAATCATAGCCATCTGTTTGCTTCTGCCTCTGGAGTGCTGAGATTAAAAGCATGCACTCCCACAACCAGCTTTGAACTTTATATTATATATATATATATATATATATATATATATTGGAGACAGTCTCTCTCTATATAGCCCTGACTGTCCTGGAACTCTCTATGTAGATCAGGCTGGCCTTAAACTCAGAGATCCGCCTGCCTCTGCCTTCCGAGTGCTAGGTTTAAAGGTGTGCGCCACCACCGCCCGGCAATCTTCCTCTCTTTTAGTGCCCCCACACATACTTCTAAGGTCAGGATGACACTGAAATGGCTCATCTGATGCCCTTCTCACCTGTCCTGTTTTTGTTTTGTTTTGTTTTTTGTCAACTTGACACAAGGTAGAGTTATCTGAGAGGAAGGAACCGTAACTGAGAACATGCCTCCATAAGACTGGCCTGTAGGCAAGTCTATGTGTGGGATACTGTCTTGATTAATGACTGATTGTGGGGAGCCCCAGCCCATTGTGGGTGGTGCCACTCCTGAGCAGGTGNTCTTGGGGTGTTTAAGAAAGCAGGCTGGGAAGCCAGTAAGTGCAATCCACAGCTTCAGTTCCTGCTCTGACTTCCTTCAACGATGGACTGTGACGTGGAAGTGCAAGCTGAAGTGGGCCTTTTCCTTCCCAAGTTACTTTTGGTCAAGTTGTTTTATCACAGCAACAGAAACTCTAACAAAAACAGAAATTGGTACCAGAGAGTGGACTATTGTTGTGACAGCCCTGGCCATGGTGTTTTTGGGAGGTGAGGGGTGGTACAGAGGGACTGTAGAAGAAATTTGGAACTTTGGGCTAGGATGCCCATTAAGTGCTTTCAGTCATGGTGTTTTATCATAGCAACAGGAACCCTAACTAAGACATCACCCTTTTCTTTGGGGGGTTTAGGTGTCCAAAGTTAGTTAAATAAACTCTCCTTTATTCCTGAATGCTCCTCCCCTTAAAATCCTGCCTTTGTACCAGATCATCCTCTCTGCCCTTAGTGGGCAGACCAAACTTTTTAAAAGGGGAATGCTGAAGACTGAACTCAGGGTCTTGTACCTAAAGATGAGCGCTGCCACTGAGCTACAGCCCCACCATGAAAGCAGTGCCTGCCTGCCTGCTCTCCCTACCCNTAACTTTGAGACTGGATCTCACTCTACATCCCAGGCTGACCTGGAACTCACTATGGTGTCCAGACTGGCCTCAAACTTACAGACCCACCACACTAGTCTAGCATTGACGGATGTGGTATTGAGGCTTGAAGCTAGGGTCTTTCACATGCTAAGCAAGTGTTCTACCACCGACTGAGCAACATTCCCAGCCCTCAGACTACTTTTAACCTGGTCCTTTATCCTGTCTTCTTCAATGATAGGAGCCTCTTGTGATTTGGCACATGCCTCTTCCTCCTGGTCCTCAGCTTGAAATGCCCCTTCTCCTTTCTTTTGGTATTTCAAAACCCTAGGCTGGCTTCTCCCAGAGGGCCCAAGTCTCCAAAGTAGCACTGAACCTCTCCTACTTCCTAGTCACGTCATGCCTTCACACATGTCGTCCCTTCTAGTTGGAATGCTTTTCCTCCTCTTGCAAACACCAGTTTCTCATTGAGTCAAGACTTCTTCCTGTAGGTTCCAAGCACATTCTCTGATAAAGACATGCGGTTTTTGTTCTGTTTTCCCCTGTCTCTCCTTCCCGGCTATGAGCTGCTGAAGGGCAGGGACCCTGTTCACCTCCTGTCCAGTTAGACTCCAGAGCCCAGGCCTGACAGACTTGAGGCTCTCACCTCTCTGACTCCCCTATCTTGACCATTCATTGTTTTCTGATTGGTTTCGCAGGCTTTTCCGCATCTTGGGAGATGGATTAAGATTATGCTCAAGAACACAGGCTAAAGATGTCACTAAAAAGTCACGACTGGGTTCCAAATTCGGCTACTGAGTAACCTGAGACCCCAGGCAAGTGGCTGAAGATCCCTACTCTGTTAGCTGATGTGAGTACTCCTCTGTCACTAATCTGAAACACAAGTAATTTCAACTCCTGATTCCTATTAAAGCTCTGCTTTCCCGCACCTTCTGAACAGACTGACTCCATTCTCTTCATTGAATTACCTATTCTTTGGTGCTCAGCTCATTTGAGATAAGCTTGGGACCCCCCCCCCCAATTAATCTCTTACATATGTATTTCTCTCAAAGCACTTAATTGGTTATTAAACGTCTTTACGATCATTAATAAACGTCTCAGACACGGTCTGTAACCTCCTTGATGGGTATCTTTGGCTCCACAAGTTTTGTAAATAAGGGACTACAGATATTTAACAGTCCTGGAACATTTTGAAGGCATCCTGCCTGTCCTGCCTCCTTTGGGCAGATGGGGAGCAGGTGCCAGGTATGAGACTTGTCCACGGTCAGGGCCCACATGGTTGGGAGCTGGGGGCACCCAAGGCTGTCTGTCCTTCCTCTGCCAGAGCGTGAGCCAACACTGAGTAGGCCTCTTCGGGCCGCGCCCTAACTACCAACGCTGCCAAACTCCAGCAAGCTTTCTGGTTAACTACTCATACTCAGCACAGGGGGACCACGAGCGAATCGGAACCTGCAGGCCATTCTCATCCCTCCAATCAACATCACGATCCGGTTGGGCAGCACAGGAATTTAAGGATATAGTTAGGAAAGGGTTGTTGAACAGAGGAACGAGGGACTGGGCTAACTCCAGGAGGAGGGGCATAGAGAGAGGAGGATCCAGTTAACCAATGGGAGGTGCTGAGGGTGAGGTAGGTCAGAAGGAGAAACAACACTTAAAAGGTAGAGCTTTAAGTCGAGCTAGCCAATAGAGGGGAACAGATTGTGGATGGGCGTGCCCTAAGCCTAACCGTGATAGAACTGGAGGTACGCGGGACCGATGCGATGGATACGACATCCTCCAATCGGAAGAAGGGATCCTACTAATCAGAGCTCGCCAGCAGCAGACAGGCGGGCCCGTTGGCCAATCGCAAACAAGGACTGCAGAAGGCCAGGATAGGAAGAAGAGGCAGGAGGCAGGAGACAGGCTGAGGTTAGCCAATCATTGTTTGTAAAAAACAGCGGGCGGGCAGGCAGGCCTTTTAGGGACTCTGAGGGTCTCAAAAGTGGCCTGTGAGGGTCTTTCAGGGCGGGAGGTGGCATTGTTCAGAGAGGGAAGAGTGTGGTCCCAAGAACCGGGCTGAGAGACGCGGTTGTGAATCTGGGATCCTCACCTCGGGCCTTGCGCCGACTCTCCTGGTCCCCGACGCTGGGCGGCTTCTCCATGGAGCTCAGGATGGAGCCCAGTAGGTCCGCCATCTTGGGAATAACTGAGAGGGGGCGGTGCGTCTTAAAGGGAAGGGCGAAATGCCTTTAAGGCCGGAAACACGTCGGAAGCGAAAAACGGCGCTGCCCCGCCCCGCTTAAGGCAGCGAGCCCAGGCCGGCGGACTTGCGTGGCGATCTTCCCGCCCCGCCCCCAGGAGACACAGGCCGGAGGCTAGCTGGTGCAGAGATGTTTAATGGCAGTTCGTATAAACCAAGCCCATGCACAAGTAGAAAGTGCTCGTGGAGGCAGCCGGGGGCACCCGCCGCGCCAGGGAACCAGACGCCCGGCCGCGCAGCGCCTTAAATAGATTCTTCACTATACTCTGTATGTTACAGTATGTACAAACCCCTCCCCACGGGAGCGGGACTCCGCCTTGCGATCTATGTACACCCCCTCCTCTTTGGAACCCGAGGTGGGTGGCCAGAGTCAGGGTGATGGGGAAGGAGGAAACAGACGCAAACATGCGGAGTCAGGGTGGGGCAGAGTCGCCCCTGAAACACGAGGGCGCGCGCAGCGAAGGCGGTGGAGACCGAGGCGGATACATTCATCATAGACTCGTCGAACAAATAAATAAGGCAAGTCAGGAAGGTCCTAGTCAGGTGCAGGCAGGAGCGGGGTTATGGAGAAGGTGCAGGCAGGGCTCCGTAGGTCACAGCTGAAGATGCAGATATGTGGGGCATGGGTCTTCTGGAGCCAGGGACCAAANGAGGAGGCACGACCAGAAGGGAGGAAAAGTGTAGGACTAAGGCTGGGGAAAGGGGCGGGNGTTCTACAAAGGGCTCCCCAAAAGGTGAAGGAGAAAAAGCTGCCGACAGGGGGCTCCCCTAGTCCCGAAAGCCTTCTCCTTGTTAAGACAGCCAGGGGCCCCCAGGGTGTGGAGAAAGGCGGTGGAGAGGTCAGGTGGCCAGTCCTGGCTGAGGCAGCCCTTCCAGCTCCTGGTTCTGCTTCAATTCCCTCATCCTGTGGAGACACGGAGAGGAGTCAGAGGAGAGTTGTGGATAAGAAAAGGTGGCAGGGTAGAGAACCAGCCAGGTAAAGGATTAGAACCTGTGTCGGCAGCGCCGCAGGAACCTCATTATTTTCCGGGCTGCCTGGTCCTGCTTCTTGGTGAGAAAGGAGCCCCTGGTGGAAGAAGAGAGAAACCTCATAAAACTTAGGCATCCCCAGTTCCCCACCTTAAGACCATTGTAGGGAAAGGCAGCCCGGCAGGAAGAGAACAGAGAGAGTGGGCATTATCAAAGGTAAGCAGAAGGCTGTAGAGGCGGGAGAGGGCGCCCCTACTTGTTTCGGGCCGGCAGAGGGCCTGAGGGCCGGTGAGCAGGTCCTGGCCTGCGGCGGTAGGAGCGGTAGTGCTGCTGGATAAGTACAGCTGCCCTGCGGCTCTGCTGAAACCGCTTCTGTTCATAGTAGCTTCGGAACTTGCTCTGAATCAGGATGGCCGCCTGAGTCATTTTCTTATAGAGTGCAAACTGCAGGGAAGGAGAGAGGGAACAGAAGCCGAAATGGAGGGACAGAAATCCAAACCCCTGTAGGTCACCCTTAAGTTAGGTTGCTGCAGATCGATCCCTTTCTCTAACCCCACTCACGCCCAGATCTCATGCCTAATACCTTAAGTGCAATCCAGGTCAGCTTGTGGAGAGAGAGGGGAAGTTAGGGCTCTCAGCACAGGGACTTGGTTAGACTGGGTGGATGTATATACTTTTGACAGAAGGCTCTAACCTGCTTGTACTTGCGATAACAACGTTGGATCACAGCTGCGGCTACTTCCTGCTGCTCCTTCAACCTCCGGCCCTAAGGGAAGAAAATGAAGCCTCATCTCAGCATCTCACTGCCCACCTAGTAGACTCTGAACCTACTCCTTCCTCCCAAAGTCCCCTCCTTAAAAAAAAAGTTTGTTTTTTTATATTTCTTTTGTGTATGTATGTGAGCATGCCTGTGTGTGGACATCAGAGGACAACTGACAAGCGTCAGTTCTTTTCCACTATGAATTCCAGGGCTCAAAGTTAGGCTGTCAGGCTTGGTGGCAAGTACTGGCCCCCCTTGGTTCTTTCTGGTCCCATTGAAGGCCTCTGGATGAGGACTCTTTCTGCAGAAGCACTGGGAGCCCACAGTCCTCCCCGGCTCAAGACCCTGGGCTCTCTGACCTTGTACTTCCGGAAGGCTGTCTGGATGACTCGTGCTGCCTCATACAGTTCCCGCTGCTCATGATCTGAGAGTGTCAGCAGGGCAAAGTCACTTTCCATCTTGCCACTGGTAGATGCAGAGAGGAACTCTGCCCAGGAAGGTGCTGGAGGGACAGCTAGGCGACCTCGCTCAAAGGGCGGTTCACTGTGGGGGATGAGGAAAAGGACATCATGGAACATCTTAAATCCCTCCTAGCCCAGCTCCAGGTGGCTATTGAGGATGATCTTCAGCAACAAAGTGTGGAAAGAGTGACTCCAGAGTTTATCAACCAGCTCAGGTCCCTCCTCGAACACCCAGGGCCTCAGCCAGAATGGTGCTCTGGTTGTAAAGAAGCCTGCTTCCTCCCTCCCATCGTTCTCTGAAAAGAATCTGGAGGCTTTGTTCTGAGCTGGTCACCTAGTAGGGGCTGAGCTGGGGAAATGGTCCACATTCTCCAGGTAACTGGCTAGCCAGGACATGGTCTCACTGAGCCCCACGGTGCCTGTGTGCTCCCTCGGTGAGGCTCCTGCTTCAGGTAACCCTGAGAAGTCCTCTCGTTTAATCCGCTCTGGTGTGGCTTCGATGATCTGCTTGGCTAGTGAGATCATGTCCACCTGGATAGAGGGAGATGTGTGACCTCTTTAGTGTTCCAGCACAGCCTTAAGCCCCACTCCGTCATCTTTCTACACTAGGCACAGGCCNCAGGAACTGCTTTTCTGCTCACTAATTCTGAACTAAAATTGCTCATTCTTTCTTAATGATTTCCCTCTGAGGGACACAGGCCTCTGTGCTGAAGTTGTGGAGAACACAAGATGTGAAGGATGAGGATCTTAGCACCCTTCCTCGTTACCCACTGTCCCTCTTGGACTTGCTGCATGCCACCTAACCAACCTATATCTCCACAGGTGTAGCCCGCTCCCACTTTCTTCAGGTCTCCAAGAACCAGCCTAGGGCTTAACCACCTAACACTCTGGTGAATAGCTAGCTGTGAGGCATATAGCACTTCCCGCTTGGCCATAATCCACGATGCTGCGGTTGTGGAGGTTTGGGGTTTTTTTTGTTTTGAGACATTGTCTCACTATGTAGCTCCAGCTGTNCTGGAACCCACTATACAGACCAGGCTGTCCTGGAACTCAGAGATCCTCCTGTACCTGCTTCCTGAGATGGAGTTGTTTTTTTGTAATTAAACTGTTTCCTAATTATACTCCGTCTTTCTAAAGCCAGTATATCCACAGGTCCTAGCACTTATCTATACTGGAAGATANACCTCCTGGCAAGTGGCCCACACCTTTAATCCCAGCACTTGGGAGGCTGAGGCAGGCAGATCTCTGAGTTTGAGGCCAGCCTGGTCTACAGAGTGAGTTCCAGAACACCAGAACTACACAGTGAGACCTTATCTTGAAAAAAAACAAAAACAAAAGAACCTTTCCCTTCATGGGTTGACAGGTAACTGCAACAGTACAGTTCTAAGTGAAGATACTCCCCAGAATTCTTAACCTCTCCTNCCTCATGACTGCAGAATCAAAGTCTGGAAGGAACTAAGCAAAGGGTCCTGTGCCTGCATCTAAATAGTACATGGTCTTTCTTCTAAAACTGAAGCCAGGCTGATTCTGCTTCATGGAAATCTGTGTCACCCCACCTCTGCACCTCGCTCCATTCCTAGCCATTATGAATCTAATCCCATCAACATAAATAGTACCGGGATCACATCCACAGCTGGTGGGCTGTCAGCATCCTCTGGAGGAACCCCATCCTTCTGGGCTAATGGGAGGCCAGAAACGGAGGGAACAGACTCTTTGGAGTTAGTGGCTTCATAGTCCATGAGGAGTAAGGGTGTCNCTGGGGCACCAGAAGAAAGCTGGCCTGGGATCATCTCCATAGTCATTTCAGAGGCCAGCAGAGGAGCCGGGGGAGGACTGCCATCTGGGGCACTTGAGTAGGCTGATGTGACAGAGAAGGTGCCATCTGACAACTCGGAGGGTGAAGAGACACTGCTCAGACCTGAGAGGAGGGTGGAATGGGGAAGGGTAATGGGAGCTGCAGGCTACCCTCGAGTCTCTTAGCTCAGCTCAGCTCAGTTTCTCTGCCCTTTTTTAAGACTTATTTTTAAGTCTCCTCTGGGAGAGCAGCTCTCCAGCAAGCACCTTCCCTGCCTGGTCTTGGCCCTGTTATCTCCCATCCCTGTCTCTCTCACTATCTCCCACCCTTTGCATTGCTCTGGACATTTTTTGACCANATGCCTCTGAAAAGACCCAAAGCTCTCACCAGTGTCTGGGCTAGAGGAGGGTGGAGATAGAGCAAGTGGATGCTCAGCTGAAGGCTCCTGTCTCTGCAGTTCCTCAAGGCAGCGGGCAAGGCGCACATGACCCCGAGAATGAGCCACAGATAGGGGTAGACGGCCCAGAGAGTCAGGAATGCTCAGTGCTTGTCGGTTCCAACAGAAAAGGAGCACAGCAGCTTCTAAGTGTCCCAGAGCACAAGCCCACATCTAAGGAGAGAAGGTGGAGGTGAGGCCTGTCCTTTGCCAGGTAGCCAGTCCTCAGACCCTGGCCCACCCTGGTATTTCCCTGCATTCCTCAAAGGCTCATCTCTTTGAAGCATCCTTTCCCATTGCTTATTNCCCTGAGGGAACTTGGAAATAACATCCTCACCAGAGGGGTGCAAGAGAAATGGTCCACNTTGAGCGGGTCAACTTCTTGCTCTAAGTCCAAGCTTCCAGTTTCCACTCTCCTAGAGATTAGGGACAATAAGAAAATAACATCATAAGCAGAAGGACTGGAAGTGACTGTCAACTTTTGGTCAAGAAGTCAGTGTCTTAAGTCAGAATATTAGGAGTCCTCCAAACGCCAATCTTCCCGAGTGCACGCCTTCCCATCATGACCCAGATCCTTCCAGGCAGGGATCCAAGTTCTTACCCTCTGCTGCTTCAGTCTCAATAGTTGCCCAGCGCCCCCGCTTCCCCCATAACTCCCCAACCCTGGCTGCCCCTGCTCACCGCCACTGGCTCAGAGTCTCAATGAGTCGGGCGTAGCCCTGGGCAGCAGCCAGGTGCAGAAGGCTCATGCCCCGGAAAGGGCTTCCGTGGATCAAACGTTCAGAATCCCTCCAAGTGGAACGTGGGATCATGCTCTCGACCAACACCACCACACGTGCCTCGAAACCAGGGCCCTGGCCTTCATCCTGCAGTACATACACCCATATGCAGAGATTTGGGCGTTTGGTCCTGCAGGTTATCTTCCCAGCTTCAGCTTTTAGTTCTCTCTTTCTGTCTCTGTCTGTCTACACACACACGCACACACACGTACACACACACCACCTTTCCTGCTCCAGTTCGCACTACCACTGTAGATCACTGGTTCTCACAGTCTGAGTCTCACTACCTCCATCCCCTCAGCTCCCCCCCTAGCACTTCTGGAACTGACCTTACACACCACTGCCCATGTTGTGCTTCCATACTAGCACTGACTGTTGCCATGTCCACAGATGGTTTTCTCCCCCAAGAGCCAGAGTCTTCTTTAAGCCCCTAGCTCTTTTCCTTCAGAGACTCAGAACCCACAGAGCTCTTAGGCCCAACATTCCTGATTCCTCCCCCACCCTCACCTTCACCCTTCTTCAGATCAGAAATAGTCCAAAGCCTGTCATGCTGAGAGGGTGACCAGAATAGCCACTCTTGCCACAGAGTGGGGGTGGCAGCAAGGTGATATCAGGAAGAAAGAAGAGTACTGGCCGATGAGGCTGGAGATAGGTGAGTGAGCAGCGTCATGTACTAGAACCACTTGTGATCCTTATGGAGGTCCAGTGTTCCCCACTGTAGAACGCGGTCTGCGTTGTAGAAGTACCTGAATTGGAGGAGCCTCTGGACCCTGGCCAGGTGCCTGCCCAGCTATCTCTGCCATCCGCTTCTCCATTTGTTCCAGCCGCTCCAGGATGGACATCCGGAACTGGCTGTCTGTGGGGTGGGCATGAGAGGCTGAGTGGATGGGATCTAGGTGATGCTAGCAACACTACTCGTAGTTGTACCCAAGATCTGGGGGAGGAAGAATGGGATAATCGAGCTTTCTCTTCCCCTACACAACATCCGCCTTATCTACATAGCACTCACCAGGAAGACTCAGCTCTTAAATTAGGGCTCTTAATCTCATGCATAGACGAGAACCAGGATTAAGAACCAAGGCTGTTTCCTCCAAGACAGAGGTGTCAGGAATTCCCCAGTGCCCACCTGGTCCTCAGCTAACCAAGCCACATATTGACATGTCCTCCAGTCTTTTCCTAAACAGAATGTATCCAAAGTTCTTATTCCAGATGCTACCTTTGTCCCCATGATGGGCTGAAGTACTCCGAGGTCCCCCTTCTAGGTTAAGCACCACCCCCAAAGAACTCAAAGACTATAACTTGAAAAGTACCACCTACTCCAGCAGATCTTCTATAGCTGCCCACAAAGGATGGCTGGGAAGGGAAGGTGACAGAGATGGATAGCCATGTTCATCTTCCTCCTCCCAACTCCATACACCAATTCACACACACACACACACACACACACACACACACACACACACACACACTCTTATGCACACATAAACACAAGCTGTATCTGTTCCCTCTTGAGATCAAATAAGGACAAGGAAAGGAAGTAAGAGGGTACCAGAGCCTGGAGAAAACAAGCACAGGAAAATAGTGAAGACTGGGGATGTTCCACAATGCCCTGACAGAAGGGAATGATGAGCAGAAACTCAGAGAAGACAGAGAGGAGAACAGAGCCAGGAAAGTCCCAACCAAGCAATTAGAGAAGAAAACAGGCAAGACCAGATATAGTTCAAGGAAAACTGGGAAGAGAGAAGACCCAGCAGAGAGATGGCACAAAAATTAGAAAGGGGTAGAAAAATAGAGCGATGACCAGCCAGAGCAGGACAAAGCAAAACTGAGAATACTATCGAGGTCCAAAGACAGGTAGATTAAAATCACAGACAACCCAACACACCTACTCAGGCTGTGTGACAAGTATGAACCCCAAGAGTGAGGCAAGAGTAGGAACGAAGTAGGAAGACGAATGGCAGGGGACAGGAAAACCATCAGGGATGACAGTAGAACCAAGAAAAACCAGAAGCAACAGAGAAAAGTACACCTTGAGAAAGCAGCAGGGTCAGATAGAGCTCTCAAAGCCCCAGGAAAGGAAAACAAGTAAAAAGAGCAGAAACAGGACAGACCAAAACACACATAAGCATATAGATGTATGCATGCCTGTATGGGTAAGAGAGGACACTTGAATAATGGCCATGTCAATAGCATTACACATTTCCATTTCTCTGTATGTGTTTTTCTTTAATTTCCAACAGTCCTATAATGAATACATTTTTACCATCCAAAAGAAAAACATAAAAATAAATGACCTATAGTGTTTTTTTTCTTATTTTATGTGTATGAGTGTTCTGCTTGCATATATGTCTGTGCACCACTTGTGTGCCTGATGCCCAGAGAGGCCAGAAGAGGGCACCCAATCCCCCGGAATTAGAGTTACAGATGATTATGAGCCACCCTGTGGATGCTGGGAATCAAACTTGGGTCCTCTGCAAGAGTACTTAGTGCTCTTAAATATTGAACCATATCTTCAGCCTGGAGGCCTCAAACTTGAGATCCTCCTACTCCAGCCTCCAGAGTAGCTAGAATTACAAGTATACACAACTAAATGAGTTTGAGGCCGGCCTAGACTATATGAGACCAAAAAACAAAACAAGGGGGCTGGAGAGATGACTCAAGGTCATCTTAAATACAATGGCTACTCTTCCAGAAGACCCTGTTTGATTCCCAGCACCCACGTTGTGCTTTTCAATGGGTGTAACTCTAGTTCCAGGTGATTTGATGCCCTCTTCTGGCCTCCGTGGGTATATAGACACATAAGTAGGCAAAACACCCATACATAGTAAAAAAAAAAATGCTCCAAAATCACAGGAATAAGGACAGTTTGCCACCACATTAAAAAAAAAATGACCAATGCCAAAAAAAAAGAAAAAATTTTAAAATGCTAGTGGTGGCACACACCTTTAATCCCAGCACTTGAGAGGGAGAGGCAGGTAGATCTCTGAATTCAAGGCCAGCCTGGTCTATAGAGAGAGTTCCAGGACAGCCAGGGTTACACAGAGAAACCCTATCTCGAAAAACAAAACAAAATGAAACAAAACAAACAAACAAAATACCATGGAGCTCAGCATGGTGGCACATGCCTGTAAAGCCCAGCACTCTGGGAGGCAGGGGCAAGAAGATAGCAGCAAGTTTTAGGCCAGCTTGATCTACAAAGAAGTTCCAGGCTAACCAGGGCTATACAGCAAGATCCTTTCCAAAAAACACTAATAAACACACACACACATACACACACACAACCAATAGTGGGCTTTAATGGTGGCCCTGAAAGATAGAGGAAGCATGTCACACTCAAACATGTCATGCCTAAGACTTGGGTCAAAGGGCTCAGTACTTACCATCCAGTGACAACCAGTCAAGCTGTGTACTAGGCAGAGACAGGAATCGGCGGGCTCGATACTCAAAGAGCACAGAAGCAGAGAGGGGCCCCTCCCGCCCTGCCACCTGCAAAGACACCAGCCCTACCTCGTGGGCTGGGGAGAACAGGTCAGGAAGAAGAGCTCTTTGCCTGGCTCCTTTCCTGGCCGAGGAGCTGTATTAGAGCCAATGATGATTAGTCCTTATTTCTCCCGTTCCCTTGCTGTGGGCCAAGAGACCCCTACCTTCAATGTGTAGCCTTTGCACTAATAGGGAAAGGAGACTATTTACTCAAGAACTTAATACCATCTATGGACCAGAGAATTATTGGCTGTAGACTCTGAGTTGAGTATTGCTCAGCAAACATGACAGTGTATAACTCCTTCAATCCTTTACACCAGAGTTCAAAGGTCACAACCCTTACTGAAATGCAGGAAAGGGAAGCTGTCTGTTCACCAGCAGTGTCTAGTAAGAGCTGTATCCAAAGTCTCAATGTCTATCACCCTGAGGATAAAACCACCAGGCCTCAACCTCAAGACCAGGGCCTGAGACTTTTCTACCAATTCCCAGTTTCTCTGATCTGATTTCCCCTTTTCCTTCATACTTGGTTGACTGGGGCTGTGGAGACTAGGAGAGAATACACTCCTAAACAACAATACTGGCAACCTGGAATCTCCCAAGGAGACAATTGTTAAGTGCTAGGTTACAGGGAAGGGTGGTGGCAAAAGATGGGGAAGTAAGTCAGTCTAGACCAGTGCTGTCCAGAAGAACTTTCTATAATGATGGGAATGTTCTACATCTAAACTATTCATCATGGGAGTCCTAGAATGTGTGATGGTTAAGCGCTTGAAATATAGTCAGTGTGCCTGAGGAAATGAATTTTAAATTCTATTTAATTTTAATTAAATAAGTACATATGGCTGATGAACTTTCTCCCTGGGTTGGTGTAGAAGACCCTGGCTCCAACTAAGCTACAGAGACAGCATGGACATTAGAGATCCCTTTGGCCAAATGCTTAACCTTAGAAGGGGGGAACCAAGAACACAAGGAAGGTATAGAATTAGCTAAGGTCATTGGTTAAGTAGACTTCTTAGATCAGATCCTAGATTTGCTGACACTAAGACTCTTCTGTCTGCTGGGGGAACTGGGTACTCAGCCTCAGGGCTGGAAGAGGTCTTTGTGCCCTCAGAACAATATATTTGTTTCCAGTGCTTCCTGGGAGCCTGGAGGTCCTCACCCATCTTAACTGTCCATAATGGCAGTCCCTTCCCCTATTGTTCCCAATCTCCATACCAGGACAGTAGCAGCGTAAGACACCAGGCTGGACAAGTGAGGCTGGCACTGCGATGTGATCAAAGACACAGGAGTAATGCTCTGCGGCCTCCGTCCAAGGGCCTGTGATGAGCACCTTGACCCCACCCTGCAGACAGAAGTCAGACAGCCACATGACTGGAGTTGGCCTTTCAGTCACCCATTTAGTTAGATCCTTAGAAATTACTACTGTGTGGCAGGTCCTGTGCTAGAGTCTAGGAGTTCAATCTTTCTGCCAAGTGGTTACTTATCTCATCAGAACTAATTTTCTTTTTTAAAGGGTTTCATATAGCTTAGGCTGGCCTCAAACTTACTATGTAGCCAAGGATGGCCTTGAATTCCTGATCACCTGGCTGCTGTCTCCTAGTAGTGCTCACCACCATGCCCAGTAAAAAAATCTTTCCACAGTGCTGATGATCCAGCCCATGGCCTTGCATATGCTAGGCAGATGTTCTCCCACTGAGCTACACCCTCAGCCTTTTACTAGAATATTCTGAATCTACCAAGAAGCAGAAGTCAGGACCTCCCCAAGAGTTTAGATAACTTCCATCAGAAAGTTGTGCTGCTGCACTACTTCACGCCACTGCAGCCNCCCTTCCCTCTTGAAGTAAAGTAGAACTTCTCCACTGCTGACCACAGACTTCCAGCTGCCCAGAGTCTGAAGTCACATTTCATTGTATATTCTTTTCTCTAGGATCAGTGAACCCCGTATCCCCACTTCAAACAGTCACCAAGAGAATGACATCCCTGAGGGGCTCTCAAAACCACAATAACACACGGAAGGGGGAGACAGGGGGGAAAGGTACGTGGATAAGGACTATGGAAATAGAAGAAAAGCTACAGTTTACATAAAAGTAAAGGTTAGGAGAACCAGGAGGATGAGGACTTGGTAGATCGCCTAATGGCCTAACAAGCTGGATTTGATGCCTAACATTAAAAACAAACACACAAAAGCCATGAAAACTGAGAGAAAGTAGGTCACAGACCATGGGGTAAGAGTTAATAAAATTCATTTTGAAAAATCGGAAAACAAATGGGAGAAGAAAAACCCAACTCACCTCTGGGTAGGACCACTCTGGGGAAAAGTCTGTGATGGTGTTAAGAGTAGGAGAGAGCTGGGGGGTTGGGGCAGGGATGCTTGGAGCTTCATCACTGATGAGTTCTCCCATAAGGTCTGGGAATGATGGAAGACTGAAGGGCTCTAGCTCACCGGTGCCACCAGAGCCCCCAAACAAGGCTTCTCCTCTTGCTACCCTGCTTGATGGCTGCAAAGCAGCAGGTGAGGATGGGGATGAAGGAGGGGGTGAAGGTACAGGGGGCACAGTTCCTTGGCCCTTGAGTTCCTCCCCACTATCATCATCCTGGATAAAGAACTGGTTTCCTCTTCTCCCACTTGCTCCCAGCTGTGAAGGGAGACCTCGAGCAGCTGCCTGGGGCTCCAGGGCAGCAGCGGGTTCCAGGGCAGGACAGGGAGTATGAGTGCCCTCTGCCTCAGGGAAGTCTGGGTTTACTCCTTGGCCCCCTCCATACGTCTGGCCCCTTTGGGGGCTGTTGAGAAAACGATCAGGGTCAAAGGCAGGGCTGAGAGGAGCTGGTGGGGCAGAAGGTTCAGAGCCTACAACCACAGCCAAGCTCACGGAAGGTCTAGGTTCAGCCTGAGGAGCCAAGTGCCTGGTGGGTGTCAGGCCCCCAGCACGCTGCTCTAGTCCTGTCAGGAGGAGGATGGCAGTGCCTCCCCTTGATGAACCCCCTCGAGAGGTAGGAGGGCTAGGTCTGATTTCTAGGGGTTCTGCAAATCCTGAGGAGGAGGAAGAGGAAGAAGAGGAAGATGGGGAGGTATGTGCCTTGGGGAGCTCTGGAGGAAGTGGAGCTATGAGCGGTGGAGGTTCAGGGGGCTGGGAGTGGGATACAGAAGCCAGGGCTAAAGCTCGGGGCTCCACTTTGGGAGAGATGATGCGGTGTTTCGTGCTGCTGCATTTGTGGGTTAGGCTCCCGGATCCTGGAATGGAGAGGAGTAGGGAGAAGAGAAGGGATGATACATCCTTTTCCAGCAGTCCCTTCCAGGAAGCCCCCGCCCCCAATAAGTGAACCTACAGTGTAATACTGATTATGACCACTGGGAGGCATCAGAAGTGAGTCACCCCCTCCCTTCAGTTTCCCTTCAAACTAAACAGGACTAGAGGAACAGAGCAGTGGAGGAACCCTGGTTTGAGGCAGTAGCTGAGAGCAGAGGGTAAAAGCAGAGCAAGGGAACAAAAGGAGAACCAAAGGGTGCTAACTAGGATCAAAGCTAAGGCTGAGTGTAATTGGTGGTGTGGGGTGAGAGGGGGCAGGAATTACTAAAAGTAGTAGGCAGGAGAGTTAGGGACTGCCAGGACTGTAGCATATACATTTCTGGGGCCAGTGCTGCCAGAAAGGAAGTTCTTTGCTCATTTTCCTGGACATGCAAAGACTTGCAAATTAGTATGCAAATTCCATCAAGACAGTTATTAAGCAATGTGGCTAATGGGAAAAGAGTTCCAGAGTCATCACTTACCAAGGCCCCCACTACAGAGACAAGCATGGGTTCGGGGGGCTGGCTTGGTTGGGTGGGTGTCCAAGATCTGTTGCACCAGCTGTTCCACAGAGAATTCCTCTGACCCATTCCCACAGCTCCACTTGATGCCATGAACTACAGGGGATTTGGGGGGAAACACCGTGAGACTTCCAAAGTACCTTGATGGCTCCTCTAAAGCCCCGACATGCTGAACTTAAAACTGCTCAGACATACAGCCCACAGCTGTCTTTCACCCCCCTCCATAGTCCACATCTTAGACTGGACAGTCTCAGTGTCTAGTGTCCAAATAGGAAAGTACCCTCCTGGCTTAGAGAGAAATAGTTACCCACAGGGTTTGGGCTTTTGGGAAGCTCCACTCTCCCTCTCCCTTAGAGCTTGGTCCATGCTTGGTGCTTACACATGGGCTTTAGCTGTCCCAAAAGCTCCTCACGTGACCACTTCAACCACTCCCGCCGGTCGCTACTGATGGAACAGAAGATGGGGCTACAGCCTTTTCCACAATCCTCTAGGGCTGGGACGTTCAGGTAGTGCACAAGGACGATGTCAGGGTTCTGAGAGCATACAGACAGCCATGAGGTCTAGGATTCAGGGGCTTAGCTTCCTAGTCCTCACTTGCTTCTTGAGCATCACCCCCAATTCTAGTCACCCCCAATTTCTATCATGTTCTATCCCTAATCCCCTTTCTGCTTTTCCCACTCAGAACCTATTCTACTTCATCTTCTCAGACCCCATGTTCTGAGAGAACTCTGGCTCCCTGAGTTCTCAGCTCTTACCTGGAGCAGCCAGTAGCAGCGCCGGTGGAATGTGGGGACGATTGAAGAGTGAACGTAGCAGCCATAGAGACACTGCCAGGAGACAGGCTGGGTGGGGGGAGGGCTAGTCTGCTCCCCAACGCTTCCTCTGTTCAGTCCCTTTGCAGGAATCCCAATCTTTCCACCAGTTCCTCTTCAGCCCTCTCCCTACCCCCACCTTCTTCCCACCCCTTCCAAATTCCGGCAGGCCTTAAGTCATGGTTAAGGGACACAGAGAGAGAAGAGAACAGAGGAGCTGGGGGGCTTACAAAGAAGGGCTCAATTTGAGATATGTGAAAGAAATCTAAGAACAGAGAGCAAGTGCAGAACAACAATGATTTGGGAAGAGAAACCTGTGTTTAGAACATCACTACTTGGATCCCTGAGGGAAATGCAAGGGACGTGAGGGGACTGTACATTGGTGCCATAAAGCTGGGTCATGGAGGCAAGTGGGAAGCTCAGAGTGAACTCAGCCACAGTCAGCTGACCCAGAGTGATGAGAGAAGACTGACTGAGCAGGAGAGGCAGACAATGTCCCCAAACCCTGCCTGCTGGGCTGGAGTGTGGGCAAGGGCAGATGTGTAGATGTCTGATGCTCTTACCTCCATGCCCTGGACCTTGAGTTTCATGTGGTCCTCTCGGGTGGTCTTCCCATCCTTCCGCTTCTTCCAAAGGTAACCATCCTTCCGGTATTTCACCTTCTTACGATTGTAGAGGATAATGGAGCCATTCTGAGGCCTGGAAGGAGGGCAGGGAGGCTTGAGTTTTGTGAATACAACCCAAGATCCCTGTTATTCTTCAAATTGGAGAACCTTCTCACCTTGTCTTTGGGGCACAAGACAGCCACTCATCATGTTTCTCAAAGGTGATCAGGTAGGATGCGATCTCCTATAGGAGAGGAAACAGTTGGGTCATCCCCCCTTGGTCACTGACTCGGGGCCTCTGCAGAGGTGTGGTACCTATTGTAAGACTGTAAGGTCCAGGTGTTTGGACCCAGCAAAGTCTCACAGCCCTCTTAAGAATAGCAAGTTCTCTATCTCAGATGAAACCTAACCTCGGGCTAGGGATGTAATTTCATAATAGAAAAAGACAGTGCTTGTTTAGTATGTGCAAGGCTCCAGGTTCAAGTACTAGCAGGAGAAAAAAAAAACCAACCTAACTTCTTATCTCCCTCTCCCTACTGGATCCTATACCATGGTGCCAGCTTCAAGTTTATCCTTTGTTCATATTAGGTGCTTTCCTTGTGACCGGTTCTGAAAAACATCCATGGCTTGACACTGACAAGAACTCCAGGTTNTCTGTCTGACTCCAAGGCTTTCAGACAAAGTATCAACTATTATTCCTACTATTGACTCAAATTCAACCCACTAGTCCTGCCAGATGGGCTCACTGGTCCCTTCCTGAACATACCTCCAACAATCACATCCTTCATGTTAGTGCCCTACAAGCCTAAGGTACCATGTGAATGCCTATATCTGGAAATCACAAGAATCATACATGCTTCCCAGATGCTCTGTGAAGCCCTGTTGCTTCTCTTAACTTCCTGAAGGCTCTGTAGCACTTACAATAACCATATGCAAACACACCTATCTTTATTGACAGTATACAGTCTCACTACATAACCTTGGCCTGCCTTGTACTTCATATGTAGACCAGGCTGGCCACAAGTGTATGGTGATCCTCCTGCCTCTGTCTCCTGAGTGCTAGGATTATGGTGTGAGCTACCACCTCCAGCTTTACAGACAATTCTAATACTGAATCAGTAATCATCAACCACTAACTACATACGAGGCAATATGTATACAGAATACAGAAAATGTGCAACACAAGAACTGTGCCCTCCAGAAGGTGGTTTAAAGCAGGGGCTCTGATACAGGTATGTGAGTATACACCCGTAATCTCAGCATTCAGCACTCAGGAGGTTGAGGCAGGAGGATCAGAGCTTCAGATCACTTGAGTCCGTCTCTCAAAAAGGCCAACTTTAGGCTGGAGAAATGATTCAGTCAGTAAATTGCTTGCTGTGCAAGTATGGACATAAATTCAGATCCCAGCACCCACACAAAAAGCTGGGCACAGCTGTGCGTGCCTGGTGCCTGGAATCCTAGTTCTGAGGAAAGAGAGACAAGATGATTCTGGGGCTGGCTGGCCAGCTAGTCCAGCCAATCAGTGAGCTTCAGGCTCATTGAAAGGCCAGTGGTGATGTACACCTTTAATCCCAGCACTCAGCGAGGCAGAAGTAGGTGGAGCACTGTGAGTTCAAGGCTAGCCTGCTCTACAAAGTGAGTTCCAGGACAGCCAGAGCTACACAGAAAGACCCTGTCTTGAAAAAACAAAAAAGGAAAAAACAAAAAGAAGACCCTATCTCAAAAAATAAAGTAGAGAGTGGAGAGTGACTGAGGAAGACATTTGGTATGTATTCCACAAACACATGCTCCCACACACACCTGCACATATGTACATGCACCCTCCACACCCCACACACACCACACACACCCTCCACACCCCACACACACACCACACAGGCCAACAAATGAAGGTCAGTCTGGGCTATATGGTGAGACCCTGTTAAAGGGAGTTAAAAATAAAGCTAGGCAGAGTAGCACATACCTGAAACCCTAGTATAAGGACATAAAAGCAGGAGGATCAAGAATTCAAAGCCAGGGCTGGGGGAGTAGCTCAGTTGGTAGAGGGCTTATCTAGTATGTACAAGGCCGTGGGCTCATTCCCCAGCACCGCATTAACTGGGTTTGCTGGCACACATTTAGAATCCTAGCACTTGGGAGGTAGAGGCAGGACAATTGAATATTTAAGGTCATCCTTGGCTACACAGTGAGCGTGAGGCTAGCCTGGGATATATGAGATGCTAACTCAGGGGAAGGGGAAAAAAAAGAAACAGAATAATAATAAAAAAATGAATTCAAACCCAGTCTCGGCTACATAGCAAGTTCGAGGCTAGCTTGGACTACATGATACCATGTCCAAAACCCAACATTTAACACACAGAAACAAAACAGATCGCTTTCCCCTTCATTAACATCTATAATGACATGAGATAGTACAGGTCAGATGCACAGCATGGTGCTCAATATGAAGAAATACTAGGCTGTTGTTTTTATATGGATGGATTATACCAAAGAGAAACAGACTTCTATAAGGTCCAAGTCTTTGTAATTCTATGATCCCCAAAACCTAGAACAGTGCTTGGTAGTGAGTATCCACAGACATAGGCAGGGCCCCCTTGGCCCTCCAGCCCACTAGGTCTTGCCCGGCCCTAACCCCAGGCTTCCTAGGAAACCTCATTTGTATTCCATCGGAGCCTCTCTGGAGGCAGCAGTGGGCATCGAGGAAGACACTCCAGCAGTTTCTTGGGGAGGAAGATCTTCAGGTGGTGGCTGTTCTCTAGAGGGAACNAGGAGGGAGGGCTTTGTTAGAGGCAATCTGGAGGAAAGGGGCCAAATATAACCCAGAGCCCCAGGGAAGACTGCAACTGGGACTAGAGAGGCAGGGAGCAAAGAACAGCAGGGGAACATAGAAGACTGTGCCCAAACTGGGAACTTGTTTTGTGAACTCACCAGCAACCTCAGTGGTGTCCTTGGTATTCATGGTGAGGGTTCCAGGGGGCAAGGTCACCCCCGGCCTGAGGGGCCGGGGGGAGGGGGAGTCTGTGCTGGGAAAGGAGAGAACAAGATCATGGAAGAAGACCCCATATTAATCCAAGCTGAGGAGCCTGAGGTAGGGTAAGGGGTTCTAGAACTCAGTCCTGCTCTCTGGGAAAGATAAAGAAAAGGTTGGACTAGAATGTGACAGCAGAACCAGAGAACAGAGATAAAGAGAACCCAGACATAAGTGCCAGGAACCCACATGTGTGGGGAGACAAGACAGAACAGAGTGATCAGAAGGAAGGGATGAGTGGGGGAGGCTGACAACGTTGGAGCATTCCCTAGGGCAGGAAGCCCAGATTCTCCCAGGCCCTGACCAACCTGAAGGAGAGAGTAGGTGAGGTCAGTTATATCTTTCCCCATGGAAAAATCAAACAGTAAAAGAACTCAGGGTGCATCTGGGAAGGGAGGGCAAGGCTAGGGCTAAGGGTGAGCCAGTTGCGGGAGCTGGGGCTCTAGTCCTTGGAGCTTGCTTTGGCAAGACCACCTGGACGCTGGAGAAAAGCAGATGTAAGTCTGGTCACAAGCTCGGCCTTAGAAGACACACCCCGAGTTGCTTCTCTATTTGGTTTTTTTCTAAGGGGAAGGGCAGATCTGATAACTGACCTCACTTTCTCTCAGGTTGGTCATGAGCTGGGAGACATGTTGGACCAAGCTTCCGGGTGGGACATCCCGGCTTCCCCTTTGCAGCTAGCATTTCACTTCACCTCAACACTCCTATCTCCCCAACCTCCAGCCTACCATATCCCCTCTACTACTGCTCTGGCTCCAGCCTGAGCCTCCGCCCTCTTGGGGAACAGATGGGAGCTGGAGGAGGCTCTCTGCACGGGCTCTGCCAGGTGTCCAGGGATGGAGAGAGGGCGGAAGCCCATTTAGGATCGGTGGTGTGCAGTGAGGCTAGGGTTGGGATAAGGAGTCCACCACAGGGTGCAGGTGCGCAGCCCTGGCTAGGCAGCTTGCCAGGGTGCAGTGCAAGAGAGCGATGAGACTGCAGGCCCGAGGGCGGTTCAGGTCTATGACACGCCTGGCACTGGGGGTGGGGTGCTCCCCCCTAAAGGGGGCGGGGGTCCTGGGAGAATCTTCCAGGTGGGAGGGTCCTGGGAGAATCTTCCAGGTGGGAGGGTCCCGCCCGCAAACCCGGATGTTCTGGAGAAGCAGCTTAACAGAGTTCATGAACACCTGGAGGGCAAGGGGCAGTGCGGGAGCCCGGTGCGGGGTCGGGGGGGGGGGACAGTCCCCGCACTCTCTGGTCCTTGATGGGGCCCTGCGCCTAGCGGCGCCCCCTGGCGCGGGGAAGGAGGACGGAAGCAGCAAGGTGGAGGCGAACAGGGAGGAGGGACGGTGGTCCCCCGCGCCGTGCTCCACACCCGGACCGCATGGAGCTGCGCCCCCTGGCGCGGGGGTGGAGAGGCGGGCGAGAGGCCCTGGCTCTTACCTCCCGGGGTCCCGCGGGTGACGGCGGCAGCGGCCATTCTACCCCAAACCGACCCCCCCTAGCGCCGGCTGACAGCGGCGTTCGACGTCAGTGCGCACGGGGCGGGGCCTCCCAATTAAGGGAACGGGGTCGAGAAGGGAACCTGGGGTCAACACACTTGGGGTTCTGGGCCAGTCTATGAGACACGCTGCAGGACTGTCTCTAAAAAGGGCAATAGCGCAGAGGGACCGGGATCGGANGGCGGAAGCTCGGCAGACTGATGTGATTGTGGGCGTAGGAGGATGGGGCGTGGGGAGAGGTACAGGGCCAGNGCCCTGGAGGCAAAGAAGGCTGGACCGGGGCAGAACTCTTCTTGCCTCGGGGGAGACTCGCCAATTTTGGGGACCTAGCTTGACTTCATTAGAAAATCAAAGGAGTCTTCCTTTCCATGTCCCCTCCATCACTGCCTCACTCAGAAGCAAGACTNCTCCGAACTCTTTAATAACAACAGAGCGAACACAAGACCAGGGTCTGGCCTAAGAGGAAAACCGGCTGTGAGAGGATGGGGCCGTTGCATAGGAACTCGAGTGCGCTGTGAACAACAGTTAGGGTTAGGAGAGGGAAACAACCGCCTTGACGCCACCAATGAGGAGAGTCTCTCTTTTGAATTGGTCTTGGGTCCCGAAGCTTGGGCATGGATGGTTTCCCACTACTCCTCAGGCTCCATCCTCGGAGGATTGTAATCGTGGTTCCTTCTGGCTGTAACAGTGCTGTGGGCCAGAGAGTTTAGCCGCCCAGATGCATATGTCCCTTCCTGGCCTAAGGGAGTCCAGGGAGACCAAAGCAGCTGTAGATGAGAAAAATTGAAGGGTGAGGGGGATGGAAAAATAGGTCTCTCTCCAGATTTCTTAATGGCCAAATCCAGGCACACACACACCCCTTAAAAGCTCGGGTTCATGACTACTTTTTGTTCTTAAATTCAGCTATCCAACTTGGCTCTTGGCTTCTGCCGTCTCCCATTGGAAACTATGAATTGACATCACCTTCCACCTACCCCTACCAAGTTCATCTCCAATCATACCTGATCCCTGGGAGTGACAAAATAATTCTCTTCCTCTGGATAGGTTCCCTTCTCTTCTTCTACATCAAGGTATTCAGTAGTGCTGAGGAATCCATAACCCTCTTCAAGTACTGGGAGCTCAGATGTAGCCTCAGAGCTACCCCACTGGGCCTTCTTCAGTCTGTGGAGACATTAGGTTTAGGAACAGGTGCCTGGAGGCCAAGCTTCCACCTTCTTCATTCTTCACCCTTCTGGTCTGAAGTGCTTCTTGCTGAGACTCACACGAGTTTTTTGACCTTCAACTCACCCCAACTTTTTGCTCTCCACAGACAGAAGAATTTTCAGTTCAGGGAGCTACCTGTCAGTGACCCCTAATTTCCCCTAGTTCAATGATGTGCTTTCTTGTCATCATGGGCCATTTCACTCCTTCCAGCTAATGTGACTTACCTTCCATCCCTCAACTACTTCTTTTCATATTATAGAAATTATGTTTGTGAGGGCCAGCAAATTGACTTAGCAGGTAAAGGTATTTGCCACCAAGCCTGATGATCTAAGTCAGGACCCAGATGATGGAAGAAGAGAACCAATTCCCATAAATTGTTCTCTGACCTCCACACACATGCTATGGCACGCAGTACATATGCACATACATAATTAAATGCAAATACATAATTAAATGCAAAAATAAAGAAATCATGTTTGAATCACACCAGGGGCACAGTTCCTTTCCAAGTACCAATGAGTTTTCTCAAAGCTCTCAACTTTCTTTAGTTCAAATTACCCTGCCACCAATCCCTGCTTGGCCCCCANAGGCCAGATGCCATGTCTCCTTACTCATTGATGACTCTCTGTCGCCTCCTCAGGTCCTCCAGATGATAAGTAACAGCTCTGACACGGGCTGGAATATTTCCAGGCCCCTTTTGCATTCTTTCCAAATGCAGCTTCCTTCTCTTTCTTCTCCAAAGCTTTTCAGGAGGAGGGAGCCCCTCAAGTGGGTACAGGCCAGGCTGGGAGCAACCAGTGGCCCTCTGTGCCAAGAAGGAAGAACAGTTGCTAAATGGGTAGACAGGTGTTTGTTTTGGATAGACAGGTGTTGGTTTCAGGGGATTTGGGGCTGAACTAGAGAATCAGGGGTCTTTGGAAGTTGGGGTATAATCTAGAAAACAGGATGCTTGGTTTACGGTAAAAACGGGGTCTGCTTAGTATACTTGTTGGGAAATACCAGAGAGAAAGGGTACTAAGGATAGGAAGGCAGCGGGCACAATTTAACACAAGGTTGAGGAGCAGAGTTTGTTATACCAGTATTGGTGGAATGTACTGTTCTTCCATCCAGTTGGAGCTAAGAACAAACACAGGAGCTGGAGTCAGAAAGGACACCCTAATAAATACCATTTCCCTCACAAACTCTCTCGACCTCCTATTGGAGCTACAACTTCCATCAAGTAATGTGAAATGACCTCCAAACACGTGCTTATTGCTCTAAGAATTTATGATCACTAAAAATAGTATAGCCTCACCTTCCCACCTACTCACCTGGACCTTTGGCTAAGATTCTCCCAGAAGGTATCTCCATAAGGCTGAGGCATTGGTCTGCTACTCCGGGAAGGCAGGCTGCAGGGTGAAGGTCGGCTGACCACCCTAGAACACCTGAGATAAGAACAAGGTAGACTCATTTCTCAGAGCAATGGTTCTCAACCTGTGAGTGGTGACCCCTTTGCATAACAGTAGCAAAATTAGTTATGAAGTAGAAAAGAAAATAATTTTATTGTTGAGGGGGTCACCACAACAGGAGGAACTATATTAAAGGGTCATAGNGTTAGAAAGGTTGAGAACCACTGCCTAAGAGCANCTACTCTCCCACTGGATTCAGGGGTGGTTCTTTCCATGGGCTCCTACAGCTGTCCACGTGCTGGCAAGCCACGCCTTTTCATTCATCCTCTCCTTCTCCCTTCTCTCCCTCTCTCCCTCCCATCTCTGTTTTGAGACAGGGTCTCATTATGTAGCTCTGGCTGGCCTGAAACTTGCTATATAAACCAGGCTGGCCCTAAACTTAGAGATCTGCCTGTCTCTGCCTTCCAAGTACTNGGATTAAAAGCATGAGTCGTGCAGGGTGGTGGTACTTTAATCCCAGCACTCGGGAGGCAGAGGCAGGTGGATCTCTGTAATGAGGCCAGCCTGCTTTACAAAGTGAGTTCCAGCACAGCCAGGGCTGTTACACAGAGAAACCCTGTCTCGGGGGAAAAAAAGCATGAGTCATAATGTTTTCTCTCTCCCCCATTTAAAGACAGGGTCTCATATATCCTAGGCTGGCCTCGAACTCGATATGTTGCACTTAAGATTCTCCTGCTTCACAGGGGTGGAAAGATGGCTCAGTGGTTANGAGCACATGCTGATATTGCAGAGGACCTGAGTTGAAATCCCAGAACCAAGGCTGAGTGGTTCACAACTGCCTGTAACTCCAGATCTGTGGGGTCCAACCCTCTTCTGGCTTCTGCAGGCACCCACATACATGTGCAGATACACACATAAATTAAAATAATAAANAATCTTTTAAAGATCTTCCTGCCTTCTCCTCCTGAATGCTGGGATCATAGGCATGTACCGCTATACCTAGTTTGTTCTTTGTTTTGTTGTTGTTGCTTTTCCAGACGGGGTTTCTCTGTGTAGCCCTGGCTGTCCTGGAACTCTGTAGACNAGGCTGGCCTCNCATTCACAGAGATCTGCCTGCCTCTGCCTTCTGAGTGATGGAATTAAAGGCATGTGCCACCACTGTCCGGCTTTACACCTAGTTTTTATGCAGTGCTGGGAATCAAACCCAGAGTTTCCTGAATGTTAAGAAAGNGCTTGTCCAGCTGGGGCTGTGGTGGCACACAGCTTTAATCCCAGCACTTGGGAGGCAGAGGCAGGCAGATCTCTGTGAGTTCAAGGCCAGCCTGNTCTACAGAGTGAGTTCCAGGACAACCAAGGTTACACAGAGAAACCCTGTCTGGAAAAACAAAACAAAACAAAAGCAAAGAAAGGAAGGAAGGAAGAAAGCATTGTACTATCTACACTATATCTAGTTGAGCTACAGCTACAGCCCTTTGTCCACTTTAGCTAAAGNGGTTAATGACTCTGATGTGATTGGAGACAGGAGCTAGGGTGAAGGTGGAAATAGGCCAAGGTTGAACCCTCAGATCTTACTGAATCCCAGCTTCTTCCTCCTCCTCCTCTTCTTCTTCTTCTTCTTTTTTTTTTTTTTTTTTTTCTTTTTGATTTTTCAAGACAGTGTCTCACTATGCAGCTCTTGCTGTCCTGGACTCACTATGTAGACTAGGCTGACCTCAAGCTCACAGAGATCCACCTGCCTCTGCCTCCTGAGTGCTGGGATTAAAAGGCGTGCGCCACCATACTCAGCTTGAATTTCAGCTTTTATATTGCATAGCCAGAGAACATAATATTTAGCAAGCAGAGTTGTTAAAAGGAAGGCTTTGGCCAGGTTATGGTGATGAATGCCTTTAATCCCAGCACTTAGGAGGCAGAGGCAAGTGGATCTCTGTGAGTTTGAGGCCAGCCTGGGCTACAGAGTGAGTTCCAGGACAGCCAAGGGTANACAAAGAAATCCTGTCTCAAAACACCATAATAAATTTTNAAAAAAGAAAGGCTTTGGCTACTCAGGTGATTTTGATACACAAGTTTCCTTTAAGTTAATGAAGATCCAAGAGAGAGAAACTGTTTACCCCACTGTGCCTTCTCTATTGAAGAACGGCTAATATACTTGTATGTAGGAAGGATAAATGGAGCTATGTGAGAACAGTGCTCATTACTTCCTTGTCCTCAGATTGAATGATGCCTAATCTTGTGAGCTTTTGTTTGTTTTTGAGAGACAGGGACTCACTATGGAGTTTTGGCCGTCCTGCAACTTGCTTATATAGACCGGGCTGGCTCTGAACTCACAGAGATCCGTCTGCCTCTGCTTCTGTCTCTTGAGTGCTGGNATTAAAGGCGTGCACCATCATGCCTGGCCCAACCTCCTAATCTTTAAGTGAAATATCAGGGAGTCTTTTATATTCTTCACTTCTATCTGTCTTTAAGTGGTCTCATTCAATATCATGACTTTAAATATCTCCAATGTGCTAATACTCCCAAATCTGTTCAAGCCCCAGTTCCTCCTTAGGCTCCACCCAACATCTTCTCAGCCTTTAACCTGATGAAAGATATACCCCATATGCCTAGCTGCTGTGGCCAAAACCCTGCTATGCTATATTCCCCCTCATTTCCTGTATCTAATCCACTGGCCAGTCCAGAGAGCTGTATATCTGAACAAGACCACCGTTTCCATTTTTATTATTATCATATTGGAGAGATCTGTCATCTTTCTCTTCCTGGACTATGGCAATGGTCTTCCTATTTTACTCTCCCTGTTTCTATTATTTTCTTTTTTCTTTTGAAATTTTAGCTAGGCAGTGGTGGTAAATGCCTTTGATCCCAGCACTCAGGAGGCAGAGGCNGGCAGATCTCTGAGTTTGAAGCCAGTCTGGTCTATAGAGCAAGTTCCAGGCAGCCAGGGTTACACAGACAAATCCTGTCTCTAAAAGGCCAAAAAAAATAAATAAATAAATGAATTTTTAATTTATTTTTATTTCATGCTGTCTGTGTTTTGCCTGTATGTCTGTCAGTGTATCATGTGCATGCAGTGCCCACAGAGCCTGGAAGAGTGTATCAGATCCTCTGGAACTGAAGTTACAGATGTCATGTGGGTGTTGGGAACTGAATCTGGGTCCTTTTAATCACTGAGACATCCCACAAACCCCTGTTCTTTTTATTTTTAAGGATGTATTCTTTTTATTTTATGTGTATGAATGTTTTGCCTGCATATATATCTGTACATCACATCCATGCAGTGGCCACAGAGACTGGAAGAAGGTATTGGATCCTCTAGACCTGGAGTTATAGACGGTTTTTAGCTGCCGTGTGTGTACAGAGAATTGAACCCAGATCCAACAAGTGCTTGTAACTGCTGAGCCATCTCTCTAGCCCTCGCTTCTATTCTTGTTCCTCTCCCCCAGTGCTACTACACAGAGCAGGAGAAAGTAGTCTTTTATTTTTCTCTGTCTCTGCCTCCTGAGTCCAGTGAGAAAAATCTTTTAAAATGGTATCATATTGGCTCAGAGGTTAAGGGCATTTACTGCTCTTTCAGAGAGCTGAGGTTCAGTTCCCAGCACTCACATCAGGCAGCTCACAACTGCCTGTAAACTCCACCTTTAGGAGATCCAACACCCTCTGGTGCATGTGTGTAATCTCAGCACTTGGGAGATGATGACAGAAGGATCAGGAGTTCAAAGTTATCCTTGTCTACATAGTAAGTATGAGGCTAGCCTAAACTATATAAGACCCCACTTCAAAGACAAACAAACNAACACAGGGGCTGGACATATGGCTTAAGAGTTAGTGCTTGCTGTTCAATCATGAGAACTGGAGTTCAGATCCCAGCACCCATGTAACAAGCTAAGTGTCCCTCACACACCTGTAACACCACCTCTGAAGGGGTCAGAGACAGGACTGCTGGGACTTTCGGGCTTCCACTCTGAGAAAATGTGAACTCCAGGTTCAGAGAGAGACCCTGTCTCAAAGGAAGAGATGGTTTGGTTGGAGAGACAGCTCAGCAGTTAAAAGCACTTGTTGCTCTTGCAGAGGACCCAGATTAGGTTCCCAGAACCCACATGGTGCACACACATACATGCTGTCAAAACACTCATACACATAAAATAAATGAAATCTTTAAATAACTTAGAGAAGAATAGGTATTGAGTGATAAAGGATACTNCACACCTTCTGGCACCCACGTGTGCAACATGTGCACACACCTGCACATATATGTGTGCATAAACTCACAGACACATATAAATATAAAGAAATAAATCTTTTAAAAATTGAGGGAGATGGATAGATAAAAAGAATATCTATATAATGAAAATTATTGAATTTCACTGAAAAGAATATATCAGTTCATACTACTCTTTCTCTACTATATTTATTTCAAATTTTCCATAATAAAAAAGGTTGAAGGAAAAAAGTGTGCTTACTTCACTTCCTTGCTTAAAACTTTCTGTCCCCACCATCTTCAGAATAAAAATACAGAATTTTGTCTATGGCCTACAAGGTTTTTTATGATCTGGCTTTGGCCTAACTCTCTTAACTTTATTTTTCACATTTTCTTCAGTCAACAAGTTTCAATTACATTGGTCTAACCTGTTACTAAAACATTCCAAGTTTATTTCCTTCTTGCCCCTACCATCCCCATTTTGCAGACAAGCTCTATCTCATTTCAAATGAACTTCTATATAGTTTTCTACAGTTACTCTAACCTTCTATCTCCTTCATTTCCCATTACTTTATANTTATATATCTTTTTGTGTAGTTCTCATAACTAGGTGTAAGGATGCTTGCTTATACACTCTGTTCTACCACTAGCTCTGTAATNGGAGGACCCCCTTTCTTTCAAATTGTTGAATCCCCAGTGTCTACTATAGTGCCTACAACATTACAGTGTTCAAACACTGTTGGGGCTTGAGTGCTGGCTCAGTGGTTAAGGGCACACAGANTGCTCTTGCAGAGGACTTGAGTTCATTCCCCAGGGGCTCACAACTCTCTGTAACTCTAGCTCTAGGGCATCCCAAGCCTTCTTCTGGCCTCCACGGACAATTTAAAATAAAATAATAACAGTAAACCATTTATTGAATAAATTAATGAACCATCAATTCCCTAAACACAGGCACTGAGGTTCCTGCTCTTTCTTACTCCTTTCTGAGAAGAATCCAAGCATGCAATCTTCTCTCCATCCCACCCAACAAGGAGGACTCACTTGGCAAAAGGGAGGATGCTGTCTCCATCTTCCTGTCCCTGCATGACTGGACTCAGCTGAGTAGCAGGACTGGATCTTCTCCTTGGTGTTGGGAGGATAATGGATAATGAATCATTCACTCATGTAATGGCTGTAGGGAACCAGACCATCAGCAAGTGTAGAGACTGGAAAGGGACTGAACGTCCTGAAAAAAGACAGCTTAGTAACTCTAAGAGAGACAACAGTGCTGTACTATTAACTGAACATGTNAAGTCNGAGAGAAAAACAACAGGAAAAGTGGATGATGTGAAGGAGAAAATTTTCTGGAGCTTAAACTATAGAGTAAGTGAAAATTACAGATGCAAGTTAAGTTAATTGTAATACAAGATGATGCAACAAGAGGATGACAGGTGGAAACCGGATGGGGCGGAGGCCTTTGACAATAGCTGGAATAGAACTGGGGACTGGGGACAGAGAAGTGGAGGAATTAAGGGTTGGTAATGAATTGGATATGAAAGGTTAGTGAAACTGTGGAAAAAGTAACAACAGAGGAGGGAGCAGGAAGCGAGAGTGTCTACATTAGTGGTTCTCAATCTGTGGGTCACGACCCCCTGGGGTCCAACGACCTTTTCACAGGGGTCACCTAAGACCATCAGAAAACAGATATTTACATTATGATTCATAACAGTAGCAAAATTACAGTTATGAANTAGCAACAAAATAATTTTATGGTTGGGGGTCACCACAGCATGAACTGTATATTAAAGAGTTGCAGTGTTAGGAAGGTTGAGGACCNNCGGTCTACAGTAAAGTGAACAGAGAAGTCAGTTGCACAGAAACTTTCTTGAGAAATCTGTACCCATACTTGGGTGTATGCGGTCCTTTTCCTGGGCTCTTCTCTTCTTGCTTCCNAGATTTAGTTACTAATTTTTTCTTTATGTGTATGTGTGTGAGCCTGTATGAGTTTATGTGTACTATGTGTACACAGGAGCTGGAGGAGGGCAGAAGAGGTCCTCTGCAAAAGCAACAAGGGCTCTTAATCACTGAGCCAACTCTTCAGCCCCCTCCCCTTTTTCTTTTAATGCCTATGGTTAAATCTATGTTAGAACCTTTTAAAAATAAACTCCACTTGTGGGACTGGAGAGATGGCTCAGCTCCTAAGAGAACTTGCTGCTCTTGCAGAGGACCTGGGTTTGGTTCCCAGCACCCACATGGTGGCTCACAACCATCTGTAACCTCATCTGACACCCTCTTCCGACCTCTGTGGGCACCAGACACACACATGGTGCACATGCGTACATGCAAGCAAAACACACATAAAAGTGAAATAAATAAAANCTCAGTTGCACAGAGACAGCATTTGGGACAAAGATGACCTAGATATGGTGAAAGGTATTTGGGGGTGTAATTATATAGAAAAAAAATTTAAAAAATACTAGCTATGAGGGCTGGAGAGATGACTCAGTGTTTAAGAGTGCTTGCTGCTCTTGCAGAGAACCTGAGTTTGGTTTCCAGCATCTGTGTCAGACAGCTCACAACCTCCTCTAACTCTGGCTCTAGACAATCTGATATCCTCTTCTGACCTCCACAAGCACCCACATTCTCAATAGATCCTCATGCACAGATGTGAGCACACACGTAAGTAATTTAAACTAATTTTGTTTTCTTTTTCAAGACAGNNTTTCTCTGTGTAGCCCTGGCTGTTCTGGAACTCACTTTGTAGACCAGGCTGGCCTTGAACTAAGAGATCTGCCTGCCTCTGCCTCACGAGTGCTGGGATTAAAAGAATGTGCCAGCACTGCCCAGCTTAAAAATAAAATCTTAAAAAAATATACTAGATATGAACCGAGGAGCTAGTTCAATGGATAAAAGTGCTTGCTGCCCCAGCCTGATGACCTGAGTTCGATCTGACCTCTACACATGTGCAACCCCCCTACACTACAACAATGAATACTTAATCTTTAAAAAGAACACTACAAAAAAAAACCCCAGGAAAATAAAATAAAATGAATGAACAAATATTAGATAAAAGCCAGATGTGATGGCACAGATTGTAATCCTAAGCACTCAGAAGGCTCATGAAGGAGCATCATGAGTTTGAGTCCAGCCTGGTTTATAACAGCAAGACTTTGTACAAAATAAAACTAATAAAATAGCTAGGGAAGAGGTGGAGATGTGGTTCAGTGGTAGAGCAGCTTGCCTGCATGCCCNGCTCTGGGAANACTAACCAATAAACTACTCGGTAAGTTAGGCATGCGTGTAGACCTGCACCAAGGACAGAAAAAGCCAACCGGAATGTGTCAGACACAAAAGGGTATCCAAAGGTGATCTAGACATCGCTTTGCAATCCTGTGATTCCAACATTCAGGAAGTTAACTCAAGATTGAGAATTTAAGTCCAGACTGCAGTATGGACTACAAAGAGAGACCCCGCCAGTCACAAAACAAAACGAAATAAAACCCACAAAACCAACAAGGGTAGCTAAACTGAGCTGAGAAAGGAAGATAAAAAACAAAAGGAGTATCTTGAAGTAGCAGATGGGGATAGAGCAGAAAGGGCATGTGAGCTCGAGACTAGAGGTCCTGAGGNAGAAAGGGTTCTAGAACTAAAGGAGCAATTGGGAACTGAGGGGCATGCGGCCTTCGGATGGTTGGGCCTGAGTCGCTGCCCTAGGTCTAAGGGGCTGGACAGANTTAAGGCAGCCAGATAGAAGCAATAGCTGCCCAAGGGATAATCAAGACCTCGGCAGCAAGACACAGCTAAGAGGGTAGATGGGCATCTGAAGGGTGATGCCCTGGCTGAGGAGCTTGGGGGTGGGGCAGTCTTGCCAGGAGGGAAGGACCAGGCCTGAGGGTGTGTGGCTTGGGCCTGAAGGGGCTGAGGCGACCTTTGGCAGGTAGATTGGGGCCCAAAGGCAAACCTTTGTCAATAAGCAGGAGGGCATAATTGGGGCCGTGAGGTAGTGAGCCCATGCTGAGGNACAGGGGTCTCCAGCCTTGAGAAGGCAGCTGCGGCCTACGAAGACACCTGAGCCTAGAGGGGGCTGACTGGGGCTGAGGCGGCGGTCGAGGGTGGGGGAGTCAAACTTGAAGGCTATCTGGGAAGAGAGCAACCGAGCGGCTATGCCGGCGACGCCTGCATTTGGCCCCATCACCTGAGGCAACTGCGAAGCGAATTCTGGACCCTCAGGTCGGGCAGGAAGGAGCAGCTCCGTAGTGGCCGCGGTCGCCCCACTTGCCCCGCTCGCCTCAAGGCCGGGGCTGAGCGGACCGCCTCCGGGGCGTGGTCTGCCAACAAGCCCCGCCTTCTAGGAGCGCCTCTGACGGCGGCGACGTGCGCGGCTCCGACCTGAGTCCCCTCCGGGGTCCGCCCCCACCTCTCCCGGCTCCTCAGGAGCGCTGGTTTTCCCACGTTCGGGCGTTGTGCTTTCCCCCGTGTGTCCGCCACTCCGTTTCCTCGTCTCCTCTGCCCCGCGGGCCCTACTGTCAGAGCGCACTGCCCTTTCACTAGAGGGGACCCGCTGGCTCCTGCCCGGGACAGCGCGTGCCCGCCTGCCCGTCCGCGCGCGCGCCCGTCCGTCCGTCCCCCGCCCCTCGCTCCCGCCCCAGCTCGCGCTGCCCGGGCGGGCGCCGGCCGCTGGCGCCGCTACTGCTGCCGCCCCCGGGGCGCGATCCGCCGCCCGCCGCCCGGGGACCCGGCGAGGGGCGGGGGCAGCCCCGAACTGGCCCCGGGTCTCCCCCTGCCCAGTCTCGGGCTTCCAGGAAAGTTTGTCCCTTTGCTCTCCGCCGGGAGTCCTGCCGCGACGAGGTGAGAGCCGGTGGGGGGCAGGGAGGGGACGCCCGCGGAGGAATGCTCTGGCGGGGAGGGAGAGGTGGCGGGGAGCCGGGGTTCCGAGGTCCAGATTGCACTACCCNGCCGGGCGGGCTAGGCGCGAGAGCTCGGATCATGTGCTATTTATCCCGCGGAGGCGCAGAGAGGTGCCAGGCCCCGGACAGCCGTCGGTTGGCTGGACTGGAGGACCGGGGACTCATGGCCGCCCAGAGCGGACAGGCGCGGGCCTGTTGGAGAACTGCCGGTGGGCAAGGTGCAGGTGACCCGAGACCCCCTTTCGGGTCGGTCGGCCCCACCCCAGCTGCGGCCTCCTCCCCAGTGGGCCCTTAAAGCTGTACCCGCAGACTCTGCACCTTCTCCCTATTCCTTTACCCACTGTGTCCTAGCCTTGCCACTCAATTCCCTCTTTTCTTAGTTTCGGAGGTGTCACATTGCATGTCTGCCCTGGTGTCCTTCCCTCCCCTAGACAGGGTTTTGGGGGTCAGGGCCATTCTTCCTGAGCCAGCCTCTGATTTCGGCTACTCCCTTCCTGTGGTGGGATAAATCAGCCCCTTTACTCCTCCCCTGCTCTGCCTAGGAAGGCTGGTGAGGTGAGGCCCAATGCTCAGCATGACAGAAGTTGGAGGTCTTTGGGGACTACAGGTGGGATGCAGCATCCTTGAACCCTTTTCTTAAGTCTTCACCNTGCTATCCGTAGGCGTGGGCTCCTGAGACTCTCCTCCCAGGGTGTGGGCACCCGGATCACCCACATTCCTAGGCTGCAGCCTGGCACCTTCCCCAGGCTAGTGGACGCCATAGCACTAGCCCCAGGTTGGGTTTGGGACCAGTCTGTTTCCTTTTCCCTTAGCTTTCCTTTCAGCAAGTCCCCCTCCCCAACCCTTGCCTGCAGTTCCCCTTTCAAGATACAGGTATTGCGGGTCTCCCTGCTGTGGAGTCCTGGGGGTTGATATTATGCATACAGGATGACCCCACCCTCCCCTGCCCATTGTCCTGGATCCTGAGGAGGAAGTACTGGGGGCTGGGCAAGGGGTTTGGGGATCACAAGGCAGGCCCTGTGGATCCTTGTTCCGGGCTATCCCTCTAGCCCTTGGACCCTGCCTCATGTTTGAGGGTTGTCAGCTCTGTGTGGGAACTGATCTCCCTCTCCTTTGCTGACCCTGGAGAAGAATTATAGATTAGGGTTCTATGGGGTTTTTGTCTCCTCTGACATCTCTTCTTGGCTTCCAGTTTGTGCTTTCACCCCAGAGCCTTTTCCCTGTCTTTTCAACATTTCTGTCGCTCCTTCCTTTTCTTCTGCTATTCTTTCTTTTATAGCCTGACCTCAATCTTGTCTTTTGTCTGATTCNTCTCATTTTCTTGGTGTCTGTAACTTTCTGTCCCTCCTCTTCCCTTCCTACCACCCTCAGTGTCCCTGCCCATGTGTTCTTCCCTGTGAATCACCCTCTGTCCAATCTGTGTTCCATTCTCTCGCTCCCTCTCCTCTAACTGAACGCTCAGTACACTTGTGAGTGACTAGGAATAAAAATATCACTGCCTCTGCCCTTGGATTCACATTGCATTGAGCCACTCCAGAGGGGCGGCTATCCTTACTTTCCTAACATCTCCCCATCCCTTACTCTCTAAACACAGAACCCCAGACAGACCTTTGGAGCTTCAGGTGCCCCCTGACTTCTCTTCCCCCACAATCCGGGTTTCCCTTACAGCCCTGCTGGTGTGGCCAGGCCCCAAGTGTAGGATGGGGCTTCCCATACGAGGGCCGGTGGCAGCCAGAACTGATACAGCCCCCCTGATCTGGGGCCAGGACACCAGGTAACTCTGGGATGATGGCCCAAGCCCCTACAAACTGGGATCTGGTTGGGGAGAGAAGCAGGAATATTTTCGGGAGTGACATTTGGGAGGGAGGCCACAAGAGCAGAAACTGACTCCTTGAGGTGATGGGGTAGCTAACTAGCTGGGACGGAGTGTGTAGATACGGACTCAAGAAGCAGGGCGGCGATGTCTTGAGTTCTCCCACTGGCTCTGACCACCCCTTTTTTTCTGTCCAGCTGAGGAGGGCAGGAGTTTCTGAAGCTATGGCTGGTGCCTCGGTGAAAGTGGCAGTGAGGGTTCGGCCCTTCAATGCCCGTGAGACCAGCCAGGATGCCAAGTGTGTGGTCAGCATGCAGGGCAACACCACCTGTGAGTGAGTCCAGAGGCCTAGCTGGGCATCAGAGGGGACGGCCAGGCCTGCTGGGCTGTCCCGGGAGGAAGGCCATGCTGGGCATAGAGCATGTGCTAGCTGTAAGGGGGGGCAGACTGGCCTTTCCATGTTCCTGTCCCTGGGAGGGGGAATGTTGGCCAGCAACCCTCCATTGCCCAATCCAGGGAGGCAGCTCCGTGGGGGCGGGTCCTGTGAAGCCAAAATTAGCTTTGGTGGCTGGAGGGGGTGGAGATTATTAAAGGGAAGAAATGAGTTAAGATAGAGATGGGGAGTGGGATCCTGGATCCTCGGGGCTTCTGAGAAAGTGGGCAGAGGTTGAGCATACCTGACCTTGGCTTTCCTTTCTTTGTTTTTCTCAGCCATCATCAATCCCAAACAGAGCAAGGATGCCCCCAAAAGCTTCACCTTCGACTATTCTTACTGGTCACATACTTCGGTGAGGCTGTTGGGGCTAGGGGAAGAGCCTAGCCATAGGAGACAGGGGATTTGGGTCCTAAGAAGAGAGGCTATTGCTGGGAAATAAGGATATCCAGGGGACTGGATTGGGAGGACAAGTACCTCTGGGTGGAATGAAACCCTTGGGTTGTCTTTGGAACCTAGAGGGGGAAAGTAGAATCCGTCCAGATAATTAGGACCAGCAGGGGGCTGGATAAGAACCTCAGGGATGATAAGAATGATGTGGTGGGGGGGAGGGGCACACAGGACCTTTGGGCAGTCACTGAGAGGTCAGGATGCTTAGGCTGTAGACACAAAGAACGATCTCATCCAGGGCTCCTGTCCTTCTCTGCCTCCATTTCACCTAGGTGGAGGATCCACAGTTCGCGTCTCAACAGCAGGTGTATCGAGACATTGGGGAAGAGATGCTGCAGCACGCATTTGAAGGCTACAATGTGTGCATCTTTGCCTATGGGCAGACGGGGGCTGGGAAGTCTTACACCATGATGGGGCGGCAGGAACCAGGGCAGCAGGGCATTGTGCCTCAGGTACATGCTGGGACCTGACTGGGCAGCCAGGGGGGGAACATCTTCAATTGCCACAGGGGAAGAAGGACAGGGTTAAAAGGATTATAAACCAAGACCTGGCTGTCTGGAGCTGTTTGTGATTGGAAATGTGATGGAGTATAAGGCTTGGCTGTATCCTAACACCCAGAGCCCTTTTGAGAGAGAGACTTTGCAACCACCGGGGGGACAACAAGACTCCATGAGAAGATCCAAGGCATTAATGTTAGAGGAGCCATGGTTTCACTGCTCACTACTATTTTATTTTGTCTTATAACTGGGTTTTAGTGCATCTCCCCTATGAATTTCAGAACTAGACGGTGTTAACCATAGTTGTGAATAACTNAGAGTTGTCCATAATTCCCTGTGGCTATGGTCTATAGTGGCCTTGTCCATAGACTAGAGAACAGGATACATGGGTTTGCATCCTAGCCTGATGGATACTAGCTTGTGACTCTAGACAAATGTGAACCTTTGAGAGATTCTTTTCCTATCTATAAAATGGAACTGACCCCTCCCTTAGAGCTGTGGAAAGGGTCATTTGGGACAAGGTCTGGCCTGGGGCTGGAGCTGCAGATATGCCCTGAACAGGAGCTTTTCTGTGTCCCCCTCTAGCTCTGTGAGGACCTCTTCTCTCGTGTTAATGTGAACCAGAACGCTCAGCTTTCCTATTCTGTGGAGGTGAGCCCCAGACTTGGTGCAGGTAGGCAGGAGTCCTGGTACCCCTGGACAAGCATGTTGGAAAACAGTGATTAAGACTGAGATCTGTCTCTGGAGTCAGCTCGGGACCTAATTGTGGCTGTGCTGGTGACTAATGTGACTTTGGGCAGTGATTTCAGCTTGTAGCTCCTGAGGGTGTTCTTCTACGGGATGCTAATGATTAGACCCACGTCCTTGGGTTGGTGAGAGGACCAGTGAGCTAGCATATTAGGCCTCAGCACCATGCTTGCTATGCCTGAGCTGCAGTGGAGGTTAGTTTCTCCAGCAGCGTCACTATTGGCTTCCTCACTTCCTAGTTGCTTTTCCACACAGGTGAGCTACATGGAGATCTATTGCGAGCGAGTACGAGATCTCTTGAACCCCAAGAGTCGGGGCTCTCTGCGTGTCCGGGAGCACCCCATCCTGGGCCCCTATGTGCAAGACCTGTCTAAATTGGCTGTGACTTCCTATGCAGATATTGCCGACCTCATGGACTGTGGAAATAAGGCGCGGTGAGGCAGGCTTACCTGGGAATGGGAAGGAAGGGAGCCAGAAATTGTGAGGGTGAGGGTCAGGAACCTATGACTTTTCCTTTCAACTCCAGAACTGTGGCTGCCACCAACATGAATGAGACCAGCAGTCGTTCCCATGCTGTCTTCACTATTGTCTTTACTCAGCGCTCCCATGACCAGCTTACTGGCCTGGATTCAGAAAAGGTAGTGACCTCTCTCAGATGGGGACCTCTCTCAAACGATGTGATGGAAGGGGCTTGCACATTCCCTGCCCACCTATGTTCGGTGGTGCCTCCTCAGGGCTTCCACAGCCCCCTCTACTCTACTGCTAGTTAGTGTGTTATAACCTGTTTGCTTGCTTGTCCAAGATTCTGAGGGCAGGGCTCAAGTCCCACTGTGTCCCTTGTCCTGGAACAACGTGAACCTATAAATATTTGTAAGTGAATAAATGAACATATGAATGGCCAGGTCCTCACTATTGTATCATTTGTTTTCCTTTGTTCCCTCCCCCCACTCCCGTCCCCTCCCTGGGTTTCTCTGGCCTTTGCTAAACACCCAGATTTCTGCTTGCTGTTCCCTAATTCCCTTCCCATCCCCTACCCACCCCAGCCACAACCTGCTTCTTTCCTCCAACCCCAGGTCAGTAAGATCAGCTTGGTGGACCTCGCTGGGAGTGAGCGGGCTGACTCCTCAGGGGCCCGGGGTATGCGCCTAAAGGTGAGGATGCTTTGGAGGGATGGACGGAAGCCTTGGGGGCTATGTAGGGAGGGAGGTTGCTGATCATCCCCCAAGACCCTTGCTGGCACAGTAGAGGGGCCATGGATCTGATTGATAGAGGAAGGTCTCAATTCCACATTCCTCATCCTTTCCCAGGAAGGCGCCAACATCAATAAGTCTCTGACTACTCTAGGGAAGGTGATCTCAGCTCTGGCAGATTTGGTAAGCCCCGAGGGTCGGGAAGAGAAAAGTCTCAGGAACAGAAGGCACCAGGAATGACTCACCCTGATCACCTTCCCCTTTTATCCCTCAGCAATCAAAGAAGCGGAAGTCAGATTTCATCCCTTATAGAGACTCTGTGCTCACCTGGCTACTCAAGGAGAATTTGGGTGAGGGGTGCCTTGCCCATCTTTGCTAACCTGCCATCATCTGCATCTGACAGACTCTTTTGGCACCCTTAGAATCTCTAATCTACTCATTGTTGTCCCACTGTTTCTCCCCGTGACCAAGGGGTCATCCTGTAAGGAAGTTTCCATTGCTGACATCATGGCTACACCCAGCCAAACCAGGGACCTCACTGACCTGTTTACCCCTGACCCCAAATGCTGCTGAGTCCATCTCCCTCCCACAGGCCTGTGACTGCTCACAGATACCTGACATCTCCCTGACTTCACCTTTCCCTACATTACTGGACTTCATGATCGGCTCCACAGTTCTCAGCTGTATCCTACCTCAGACATTGGCCTCTCAGACCTTTGTACTGGGGCTCCCTTGATTTATAACCTAGTCTGACTTTACCTGTTTATTATTTAAATATAGTTAGTTAATTAATTGAGATAGGGTCTCATATATCCCAGGCTGGCCTTGAACTCTATCCTGCTTCCGCCTTCCGGGTTCTGGGGTTACAGTCATGCAGTATCTCCCCCAGTCCAATATGACTTTTCTTAGGCTCCAGCTCACCTGTAGTTTTCCCATCCTCTCCATTCATAGGTGGGAACTCACGCACAGCAATGATTGCAGCCCTGAGTCCTGCTGACATCAATTATGAGGAGACACTCAGCACACTCAGGTGGGGTTTCAGCTTTGGTAGCATACCAAAAGTGCCAGGAGCTCAGAGGCTGGTTAGTCATAAGAGAGGGAGAGCCTCCAGCCCTGTCACAATGTCTTGAGATCTAGGAAGGTGAGCAGGAAACAGATAGACAGACAGCAAGAGTCTCCTGGGCCTGCTCTCACCACTTTGATCTTTCCTTGCCCAGGTATGCAGACCGCACCAAACAGATCCGATGCAATGCCGTCATCAATGAGGACCCCAATGCCCGGCTTATCCGAGAGCTGCAGGAGGAGGTGGCGCGTTTGCGGGAGCTGCTGATGGCTCAGGGACTCTCAGCCTCTGCTCTAGGAGGTAGGACTACTGGGGAGGGACAGCCCAGGAAGGCCCCTTAGCTCACCCTGTCTCTCCTTCTTTGCCTTTGCCCAGTCCTGGGATGTGGGAGGGTCCATTCATCATTAAATCCTTTGTATGTTCAATGATGTGAACACACATCTGGAGAAGGCATTTACATCTTTTGATATTATGGAGCTGGGACAGACTTAGTTTCTCAGGGAGACTCAAGACAGGTTTCTAGAATGAATAAATGGTAGGTGCAGGGAATATATAGCAAGTCATGAGTTTATGGTTCACATAGGAAATTTAGAAGACACTGTGGGGAATGTGTCCTGGAGAAGTTCTTATAAAATGACAGGCTCTTTTCTTTTCTTTCTTTCTTTCTTTTATTTTTTTTGGATCTCACTGTAGTCCAGTGGTTCTCAGCCTTCCTAATGCTGTGATCCTTTAATACAGTTCTTCATGTTGTGGTGACCCCCAACCATAAAATTATTTTGTTGCTACTTCATAACTATGGGTCCCTGTGAGATAGGAGTTATAGAAGGTTGTGAATAGCCATGTGGTTGCTGGGAATCAAATGTAATGTCTGATATACGACCCCTGTGAGGGTCACAACCCATATATTGAGAACTGCTGTTGTAGTCCCTCCTATCTCAGGCTGTCAAGTGCTGGGATTATAGGCATGAGCCTCCATGACTACCGGTCCTTTGTTGTCTTGAGACAAAGTCTCATTATGTAGTCAAGATTACCATGCACTCACTATCCTCCTGCCTCAGGCTTCCAAGTGTTAGGATTGGAGGCATGTGTCCCATGCCTGGAAACATCAGGATTTTAATCAACTATAGCTTAATAATCAACAACAGGACAGTTTCTAAATGTGGAGCTCAATAAGAATTAATGTCCACGTGTGAGAAGATCCATAATCCATGTTAACTGGATCAGGTTCTCACGCTGTGTCCAGTCTTAAGGTCCAGCTCACTGACGAGAGCATGCTGAGGGGCCTAGTGGGGAGAGGGAGGGGCCTTTGGAAGAGAGGGAGGATAAGGTAGATGAGTTGTCTCATAAAGGAAAAGGGCATGGCATCTTATACTAGGGACAGAACTGAAAGGGCTAGGCACACATGATGTNGGGCCNCTTCAGCTCCACACAGCTAAGAGCTTTCTNATGGTAGCAGTCGTTAACGGTGGAAAGAACGGGCGGCTTCACCTCATGCAAGACTGAGGCTCTCCATCCCTGGGGTCTCACCTGCTGTCATTGTCACTTAGGAGGGCCACCTCCCTGGTGGCAAGTTGCCCAGATGTCTTCTGCAGTTCTCTGTGGCCCTCTTGGCCTTCTCTTGTGTCTGATCAGTTCCATCTTAGCCTCCATCTCCCTTTCTCCCTTCCAGGTCTGAAGGTGGAAGAGGGGTGTCCTGGAGGTGCTCTGCCAGCTGTATCATCTCCCCCCGTCCCGGCCTCACCCTCATCTCCTTCTCCACACAATGGGGAACTGGAGCCCTCATTCTCCCCCAGTGCTGAGCCCCAGATTGGGCCTGAGGAGGCCATGGAGAGGCTGCAGGTGGGAAGCAAAGCTAACACTGGCAAGGGGTGGTGGTCTGGGTGCTGCTCCAACTTTACTTCTCCCAAAGCAAGGCTGAAGTGGAGGAAGGAATCTCAAGAGTGTGGTCATCTCTGTGGTAGGTGTTGGTCCAGGATTGTCCTGAACTTGCCTTCTGTCTGTCCTAATGCCCCCAGGAGACGGAGAAGATTATTGCCGAGCTGAATGAGACTTGGGAGGAGAAACTTCGTAAGACAGAAGCTCTGAGAATGGAGAGGTATGAGGGGCCAGGTGGACAGCTGGCACCTTTGCAGGGAAAGGTCATGGGCAGCAACGATAAGGTTGACTTTTGTTTTTCCCTTGTTCACAGAGAAGCGTTGCTGGCTGAGATGGGCGTGGCTGTCCGGGAGGATGGTGGTACTGTGGGTGTCTTCTCTCCTAAAAAGGTATGTGAAGGATTGGGCAAAGAGGCCTAGAGAGCTCCCTGGAGGCTTGAAGAAGAGGGTTGGATGTGGTATGGTGGAAGCCTTAACCGTAATCCTTTTTTTCTGTGCCTCTGCCTTGTCCCTTCATCCTTTTTCCCATCCCTACCTTCTTCTGTCTGTGTTATATGGCCATCTCTGTCTTCTCCATCCATCAGATAGTCAGAGACTTCAGTGCTTAGTAAATGCTTGTGGCCAACTACCGAAGGGTCCATTGAAGATGACAGTCCCTACTCTTGAGGGACTGCAAAGGTCTTTACATACATGTGTATAGGAGTACACACACAGAATTAGTCTCAGGATTCACTTGGAGAATGGCTTCTTCAGGAGAGAGGAAGAGGACCTGGGAAGCACTGGTGCTGTGCATGTACTATCTACCTGAAAAGTTAACTGAGCAGGGTGGTGGTAGTGCACGCCTTTAATCCTAGCCCTCAGGAGGCAGAGACAGGTGGACCTATGTGATTTCGAGGCCAGCTTGATCTACAGAGTGAGTTCTAGGACAGCCAGGGCTACACAGAAAATCCCTGTCTTGAAAAACAAAACAAAACAACAAAAAAAGTTTGTTTTGTTTTGTTTTTGTATTTGTTTTTTTTGGATTTTTTGATGTAGCCCTGGCTGTCCTGGAACTCATTCTGTAGACCAGGCTGGCCTAGAACTCACAGAGATCTGGCTGCCTCTGCTTCCAGAGTGCTGGGATTAAAGAAAAGTACATTTTAAAGGGCTGACTAGGGAAGATGACTGGAGAAGAGATGGAGGAGTAAATGTGACCTTGATTAGAAGTGAAGGAGGGTGGGTCTTCATTGGAAACATCCATGTGGCATGAGTAGCTCAGGAAGGTAGTTTGCAAAATGGAGCTTGAGAAAATGGACAAGACTTGGGTAGAGGGGTGGGAACAATGTGAGGCTAAACAGACTAAAGCAGGTTAGGCTACATGGGCCTTGTTGGTGCCAAACAGGTAATAGGTACATGATAGAGCTTTGCTGAAGAGAAAGAAGCAAGGCAAGTGTGATCAGGTCTAGGCCAGACAGTGGTTCCAGGACAGCCAGGACTACACAGAGAAACCCTGTCTTAAAAATAAACAGAGTGGTCAGGCCCAAATGGGCACAGAAATAATACTTAAAATACTTCACCAACTGGTATGAGACTGATCAATTAGAAGGAACACTGGCCATAAAAAGTCAGCATAGCTGCCAGATGTGGTGGCACATGCTTATAATCTCAGCACCAGGAGATTGGATGGCGGAGGTAGGAGGAGCTCAAGTTCAGGGGCAGCCTGGGCTACATAGTGAGTTTAAAGTTAGTATGAGCTTTATAGTGAGATCCTGTCTCAAAAAAAAATACAAGGCTGGCAGAATGTGGTAGCACATGCCTTTAATCTCAGCACTTTGTGAGTTCAAGGCCAGCCTGGTCTGTGTAGTGAGTTTCAGGCTAGTCAGAGCTACATAGTGAGACCATGTCTAAAAAGAAAAGGCTGGAGTTCTAGTTAAATGATAAGAGTGTTTGCCTAGCATACTTCAAGGCCCTGGGTTAAATTCTCAACAGGAAAGAAACAAGAGGTAGAGATGGGGGTGGGGGATCGGAACAAAACACATGCTCACAACAAAAAACAAGCCAGCATAGCTAACTAGTGTGTGCTGATGGAGGGATGATGTAGGAGCCAGTTTGAGCAGAGCAGGAACTTCCAGTCCCACCAGGAAACCAGCCTGGCCTGTCTGGTACATGGTACAGAACAGGCCAGGATCAGGCCCTAACTCAGGTGTACTGCTCTGGCTGGTCAGTAGAAGGTTCTGCAAAGAGGAGGTAGGCCACTGGAAAGGGGCTTACTGTTTGGTGAGGTCAAGACCATCTAGAAAAAAAAANTTTTTTTTTTAAATTTTTTGAGACAGGGTTTCTCTGTGTAGCTTTGGAGCCTGTCCTGGAACTCACTCTGTAGACCAGGCTGGCCTTGAACTCACAGAGATCCACCTGCCTCTGCCTCCCTAGTGCTTGATTAAAGGTGTGCACCACAACCTCCCAGCTTTATTTTTATTTTTTTGTGTGTTTTGTCTGCATATATATATGTGTACCATGTGTGTGCATGTGTACCATGTGTGTGCATGTGTACCATGTGTGTGTAGTACCTGAAGAGTTCAGAACAGGGTGTTGGGTNCCTGTGGGATAGGAGTTATAGAAGGTTGTGAATAGCCATGTGGTTGCTGGGAATCAAACTCTGAAGAGCAGTGAGTGCTCTTAACAGTTGAACCATCTCTCCAGCCNGACCTCATTACCTCATTCCTTTTTATTACAGTGTGTGTGTGTGTGTGTGTGTGTGTGTGCAAACATCTTTACTTGCTGAGCCATCTTATTGCTCCTACCCTGCCCCTTAAATTTAAAAATTTTTATTATTGTGTGTAAGATGGATTTTCTTAAATGGTCTTGTTAAATAAAACACAGAGGCAGAGATAGGGGTGAAAGTCTGACAGAGATCAGAGGAATTAGGAATAGCTACCAGCCTNACCTTNGACTGCCGCCACCGCTGCCAAAATGGCGAGTATGTGACTTCCTTATACCTCCACATCAATATACTTTTTTGTTCTGTTCTCCCATTGGCTCTTTCAGCCTAGCTACATCACTTTCTCCTATTGCCCATCTGTCACTTTCTGTCTGTCTGTGTAGACCTCCAGAATTTTATGGTTGATGCTGGGATTAAAGGCATGTGTCTCCACCCTTGACTGTTTCTAGTGTAACCTGGAACTCACAGGGATCCAGACAAACCCTGCTTGCTAAGTGATAGGATTAAGGGCGTGTGCTAATTTTGCAAGGCTAGTGACTGACCTTGTTCCTCTGATCTTCAGATAAATTTTATTGGGGGACATAGATAAAATACCACCACAATTGTGTGTGTGGGCATGCACAAAATGGGTATCAGAGTGTGTGTGCCACTGTGCTCATGTGGAAGATAGTAACAACTTCAAGTACTTTGTTCTCTTTTTCCACCTTTACATGGCATTCTTATTTCATTTCTGTTGTTGTAATGAANCACTGACCAAAAGCTGCATAGGCAAGGGAAGGGTTTATTCAGCCTACAGTTCCAAGTTATAGTCCATCATTGTGGGGAAGCTGAGCAGGAACCCGTGCTACTCACATCACATCCACAGAGAGGAGCAGCGGGGCAGTAAAAAATGCATCCCCCCCAGCTTGTGATGCTGCTTGCATCTAGCTACCTCCTGTCTTACAGTTCAGGATCTGCTGCCTAGAGAATGGTGCCACTGTGAGCCAGAACTTCCTACCTCATTAACAATCAAGATTGTCCCTCACAGATATGTCTGCTGGAGTCTGAGCCAGATAATTCCTCATTCAGACTCTTCCCAGTTGACTCTAGGTTGTGTCAAGCTGACAGTTCAAACTAACCACCAGCATACCTGGGTTCAGGGGATCGAACTTAGGTTGCCAGACTTGGGCAGCAAGCAGCTTTACCCACTGAGCCTCTCACTGGCCCTAGCTTCATTCTTTTAACAATAGCGGTTGGGTACCTTTCCATTTTAAAGGGTACTCGCTGTTTTTCCTGGAGCCAGACTATTCTGTTGGATGAGGGCAGTTTATTTAAGTAAGCTTTCTACTGGTAGGCATTTAATTTTTTCACACTGTCTGGTACTGTAAATGCTGCTACAATGGGTAATCTTATAGGTAAGTGTTAAAAAAGCTGGACGTGGTGGTATGTGCCCATACTCTCAGTACTCAGGAGGCAGAGGCAGGAGAATTATCAGGAGTTTGAGATCAGTTAGGGCTACATAGATCCTNTCCCCTCCCCTGNCCCCCAAACAAAAGATTGTTATCTGTAAGAGTAGACTCCTGGAAGTAGATATTTAGAGTAAAATGGTAGCCCTTTATTTTTTATTCTATTTTTAAAGGCATGGTTGTTGGTTGTTTTTGCGCTTTTAGTGGGGGGCCCGCCACCCAGCTCACAAATAAATTTACACACAGGGGCTTATTCTTACTTATGAATGCCTGGCCTTAGCTTGCTTGGCATAGTTTCTTGCCAGCTTTTCTTAACTTTAAATTATCCCAACTACCTTTTGCCTCTGGGCTTTTCTCGTTTATTCCTAAATACCTTTCTTTGTTTGTTACTATGGCNGGCTGTGTAGCTAAGTGGCTGGCCCCTGGAGTCCTTCTCTGGCTGCTAGATCTCTCTTCTTTCTCCTCCCAGGTTTCTCCTTCTATATATTCTCTCTGCCTGCCAGCCCCACCTATCCTTTCTCCTGCCTTGATATTAGCCATTCAGTTCTTTATTAGACCATCAGGCACAGTAACACAGTTTTTCACAGAGTTAAACAAATGCAACATAAACAAAAGTATCACACCTTAAAATAATATTCTACTACACATGGTCTCTGTGTTGCCCTGGCTAGCCTGAATCTTAATGTAGACCAGGCTGGCTTTGGATTCACAGAAATCCACCTGCATTTGTCTCCTGAGTACTGGGATTAAAAATGTGTGCCACTGGCCTGGCTATTTTATTTTTGTTTATTCTTTTTTTTTTACAGTGCTGGAGATTGAACCCATGACCTTAATATACTAGTGTGTGTGTGTGTGTGTGTGTGTGTGTGTGTGTGTGTGTGTGTGTGTGTGTACATGTATGCACACAAGTACCAGGGGTGGAGGCCAGACATCTCTGTCTTTCTCAATCACTTCTCCACCTTATTTTTTTGAGACCGGGCCTCTGGGTAACCGTGGAGCTCACTAATTACTTAGACTGTCTGGGCAAACACCCTAAGGGTCCTCCTGTCTCTGCCTCAACAAAATGCTGGTGTTCCAGGCACACGGTGTTGCCCCTGGTTTTACATGGTTGTTGGAGATCCAAGCGCAGTTCCTCAGGCTTGCATGGCAAGCAGTTTACTGACCAAGCCACGTCCTTCCCCGCATCTCTTCTGATTTTATTCCCTATGTCAGAATCGCTAAGCAGTTCAGGCTGGCTTTGTCTTTTTTTTAATCTTTAGTACCTTTATGTGTTTATTTATATTCTTAAAAATATGATTAGACATGTTTCAGATACTTATTTTAGATATTTTTGAGACCAGAGACTCAGTTAATATAGCTCAGGCTTGCCTAGAAGTCACTATGTAGCCCAGACTGCTTCAGTCTCTGACTTAGACTAGTCCTCCTTCCTCGGTCTTCCAAGTTCTGGGATTATAGACATTACCTACCACACCCAGCTGGGGTTTAAAATTTTCATCTAGAGACTGGCTTGGTGGCTCAGCAGGTAAAGACACTTGCCACCAAGCCTGAGGACCTGAGCTTGTGACCCACGAAGTAGAAGGAGAGAGCTGACTCCTGAAAGTTGTCCTCTGACCTTCACATGAGCACAGTGGCACTAGTGCGCCCTTGCATATTTAATTATAAACACGTATAGATAAAAAGAAAAATTTTATCTATATCACTGAAGTACCCTCTGAAAATTATAACCAGGCCAATTTATACCCTCAAGAGCAACCTGTAAGAGACCTGTTTTCCTTCACTACTCTGTCCCCGTGCTTGCTTTTCCTTGTAGTCGGTTTAAGTGTTTTTTTAGGTATGTTTCATGTAGCTCAGGCTGGACTTGAACTTGCTATAGCCCAGGTTGATCTTGAATCACTGTGTAGTTAATGCCTGATCCTTTAGCTTTCACCTCCCAAGTGTGACAGATAATAGCCATGTGCCACCATTCCTGGCTTCCCTCATACCTTTCAGCACCCTCTGTGGATCACTTTCTTGGTGTGATTGGTGAACAGGAGTCTTGGGATAGTTTGTACTGTCCAAGGTGGCAGGATGAACATTTCTCAGATGTTTAAAAGACAGGAGAGCTGTGAGACTTACTGGCAGAACGGGTTTGGTAGGGCTGGCTATAACATAGAAATGGTTAGGTAGAGAGTTGGGTAAAGCTGTAATTTGTCATGGATAAAGACTATTCTTGCTGGGACCCCTGTTGCCAAGCCCCAGGACTTCCTCCATCAGTGATTTTCAAATCCGAGCTTCCTTCTCAAGGGCTGATGTCTGTTGAGGGTGGGGGTGGATGGGCAGGCCCTCCCTTCCCCCAGCTGGCACTGATTGGCTCCTTGCTTATCTGCTTGATAGCCTAGGCTTCTAGATAAGGTTTCATTTGAACAAAGAGTTCCTGGGCTGAACAGAAATTGAAAAGCACTGCCCCAAATCGTGTTCCCTCTCTCTAGGGATGGATCACTTTCTACTTCCAGGGCCCATCAGTGTCTGCCAGTCCCAGGACAGGTCTGACACCACAGTGTAGGAAGGAGACAGGAGTGTCCCTTGGGGCAGTTTTGGCACCAGCAGCTGTGAGGTGACTAGGGAGAAGCAGGCAGGTATTCTGGACGCAGTCCTGGGCTCACACTGCAGAGTGGATCCCAGAGAATCTTGGGCCTCTGCTCCTAGCCATTCTCCCTCTGTGCCCTGTGGTTTTTGGCCTCCATGCTTCTGTCAGACTGTTTCCTTCTGGAACCTTCTACATGTCAGTGCCTTCCTTGTTCCCCAAGACCCACCCCATACTGCCTTTCTCACAAAGTTCTCCAAAACCGTGAGCTTCTCTAGTTGCCATTTGTTTCTCTTTGCATGTGAGTTGCTGCAGAATAGTGCAAGAGTCAACTCCCTGGGAACAAATCAATGAGCAAATAATCCAGGCAAGCATGTGCGAAAGTCAACAGTTTCTGTGAGACACTC
>LZPO01027416.1:404803-418517 GCA_001675575.1 Neotoma lepida | reverse complement strand
CAACCAAACAAAAAGAACCCCAGGTTCTGAGGGTAAAGCTTGCTTGGCATAGCAACAAGACATTGTACAGTTTAAAGTGTTTGGTTTATGCTGTTGGGGATGGAACCTGGGGTGTCAGCTCTATGCCCGCTGGAAAAGCACTTGAGCACTAAGCGCTGTGCACTACTAAGGAGTCCTTAATCCCAGCGTGTTTCTGTTGGTTTAGGATTCTCTCTGTGTAGGCCAGATTGACCTCAAACTCTTAATCCTATTCCCTCAGCCTCCCAGAGACTGGGATTACAGGCTCTGTACCTGGCTTTCAGCACTTTTTATGTGTGAGTGTGGTATGTGTGTGTGTTTGTGTGGGTATATGTGTGGGAGTGTGCGTATGTGTGTGTGCTGTGTTCATACTGANGCCAGAGATTGACTTCAGTTGCCCTCCTTAATCATTTTTCCACTTTCTTTCTTTTTTTGAGATGAGGTCTCTCAATGAACCTAAAAGCTCGCTGATAGAGACTGGGTGGGCACTGGGCCCCAAAGAGCCCCCTTCTGCACTTCCCCCAGCCCTCAGGTTACATCACCACAGCCAGCTCTTATATAGATACTGGGGATACAGAACTCAGGTCCACATGCTTGTGCAGCAGGCAATAAGATTAAGCCAGAGATGTGCACTTGCCTGTAGTCACAGCTATATGAGAGGCAGAGGCAGGAGGCTCACTTGAGCCCAAGAGTTTGNTGCCAACCTCGGCAGTGTGTAGAGACTGCGTTAGAAAAAGAAGAAGAAACCTATCATGTGGCTCACAGCTCAGGTTTAAGACATTCAATTTCATTTTGGTTCAGGGTCAGCAGATTGACGCAGTTATTTTGGTCTAGTTCAGGTCCCCAGTGGTGAACAAGTGCTTCCTGCGTTTGGGGCTGAAAGCTGTTGAATCAGTTCAGATCAGTGAGTTATTGCCAAGTTCCTGTTCTGTGGTTATCCCATGCCATAGGCCTGGGAAGGGAGATAGTAAAGTATGTGAGACCTTGTAGGCAAGCCCATATTCCAGGAGTGCATAGCATGTCGGAGGAAGTGACAGATANATCATGTATAAGACTTAGGTAAACCACAGTAAAACACAGCCAGTTTTTCTGTGTCCCAGAGGTAGGCTGTAAAGGTTTAGTTCATCTGAGCTGTCGTTCTTACAACACTTAGACGTGACTAGAGACAGACAGAGAGAATGCAGGCATCAGGGCCATGCAGTAGTATTTACTGACCGTCTATTTTTCTCTTTGAATTGTCTCACTCAGATCACGTGTGACACAGCAGAGGCTCTCAGGTTAGGTGATTTGCCCTAGAAAACAGCAGAATTGGATCCCAGCACAGATTTATGGTTTCAAGGGTTGTGCCCTTAGCTGCTGTGCCCTTAGCTGCTGGATTCCTGCAGGTTAAGGAACCGGGAAAAGAGAGCTAGGGATGTAGCTGAGGNGGTAGAGTGCTTGTGTAGTATGTACGAAGCCGTGAGTGTGAGGTTCACCACTGCGCACAGCCNAGNGTGGTGGCACAGGCCTGTGATCCCAGCACCCGGGGGTGGAGGTAGGGGTGTGTGGAGAGCAGAAATCTAGGANTTCAAGGCCATCCTCCCTGTCTCAAGAAAGAATAGCAAAGAGTTGCCTTTGGTCTGCAGCAGCAACCTCACCTNGTCCNATTTTCTTTCNGTAACACCACACCTTTCTCTATCCTTTAGAGAAGTCTTTAGAGTATCTGCTTTTAAANATTGTTAGGGGGCTGGAGAGATGGCCCAGTGGTTAAGATCACTGGCTGCTCTTCCATAGGACCTGGGTTTAATTCCCAGCACCCACATGGCAGCTCACAGCTGTCTATAATTCCAGTTCCAGGGGACCCAACACCCATGGCAAAACACCAATGCACATAAAAATAAATAAATTTTAAAAAATAGAATTGTTGGGCAGTGGAGGCAGAGGCAGGCAGATCTCTGTGAGTTTGAGGCCAGCCTGGTCTACAGAGTGTGTTCCAGGACAGCCAGGGCTACACAGAGAAACTCTGTTTTCAAGCCACCCTCCCTCCAAAAAAAAAATTGTTGAAATTATTCTGTTTAAATATTGTATTAATTTAGTGTGTTTATGCACACGAGTTTGTGTGCGGTGCGCGCACGCGCGCGCACACGCACCTGGTTACATTTACATGCGCACATGTATGTGGCGGTCAGAGGACAACTTTCAGAAGTCGGTTTTGTACTTTTACCTTGTGAATCGGGAGGACTGAACTTGGAATATCAGGCAGGGCAGCAAATGCCTGTACCTGGTGAGTCATCTCACTGGCCTTAAATTATCCTATTCACCATCTGCCTTAGCAGCCAGGTTAAGGTCTGTGAGAGCAGGGATTTGGGGTTTTTATCTTTTTTACATGACATATAGTAGGAACATAATGTTTGGGAAATTAGTGGATATGTTTTGGGGCANGGTGGGAGTGGGAAATATGTAAAAGTAAGATAAGCTGCCCCCACCTCCTGTCTGCTGCGCTCAGACATGCGGTGATGCCCTTAGGCGTGTCTTCCTGGCCATTGACATCTAAGTGACCCATCATGCATCAGCTGGGAATTTCCACCCTCACGGAAACCTTGCTGTACTCTGTCCTGAAGCTGGGCTTTGTGCTGCCTCAGTNCTCCCTCCCTTCATCAGTAGACGACCCAGTAGTCTGTTTCTCTGTCGGATGCTACAGTTTGTCCTAGTTTCCATGTTCCTCCATTACTTTTAGTGTAAATGAAAAAAAAAAACAAAAACAAAAAAACAATTTGGGCTGAGTGCCAGGCTTGGTGGCACATGCCTTTAATCCCAGCACTTGGGAGGCAGAGGCAGGTGGATCTCTGTGAGTTTGAGGCCCGACTGGTCTACATAGTGAGTTCCAGGACAGCCAGAAGTACATAGTGAGACCCTGTCTAAAAATAAAAAAGTTGGGCAGTGGATATAGCTCAGTGGTAGAGCCCTAAGTTCCATTCTAGTTTCTCTCTCTCTCTCTCTCTCTCTCTCTCTCTCTCTCTCTCTCTCACACACACACACACACACACACACACACACAGAGTAAATAAATGATAAAACATCTAAACATGGTGACACACAGCTTTAATCCCAGCCCCAGGAGGCTAGAGGCAGGTGGATCTCTGTGAGTTCCAGGCCAGCCTGGTCTACAAAGCAAGTTCCAGGACAGCCAGGGCTACACAGAGAAGCCCTGTCTTGAAAAATCAAATTAATAAATAAAGTCATGTTTGCATATTATGATTATTGTATTTTCAACTCTGTGAATAAAGACTTTATTATCCCAATCTATAGAAAATCCCCAAAGTTAGGTAATTTGCTGAGTGTCTCTGGCTCAGTGGTCATAGATACTAATACCAGGTCTTTGGAACTTGGGGGTCCTCCAGTGAAAATGAGTACCATTTCTTCTTTTCTTTTTGGTTTGTTGAAACAGGGTTTCTCTGTGTAGCCCTGGCTGTCCTAGAACTCTCTCTGTAGACCAGGCAGGCGTCGAACTCACAGATCNGCCTGCCTCTGCCTCCCAACTGCTGGGATTAAAGGTGTGTGCCACCACCACCTGGCTTGTTTTTGTATTTTTGAGGCAGGGTTGTACTATGTAGCCCAGGCTGAGCTCAAACTCACTATGTAGTTCAGGCTAGCTAACCGAAAATTTTCAGCAGTCATTCAGCCTCAGCCTCCTAAATAATGGGGATTTAGATGTGTGGCACCGTATCTGGCTAGAGTTGGGTTAACCTTATTTTATCNTATATTAGCTGTGACTTGAAAAGATTAATCAGATGGCAGCCATTTGTAAGAAGCATCAGGCAGAGTGCCTCCTGGAGGCATCCAGGCCTGACTAGGGATAATGTTAATAAGACAAGTAGGAATGGACACATGGAAGGCAGAGTGATGGGGCCTCTGTCCAGTCGACTGTGGTTAAAGAAGTCTTCTGAGAATAATTTCTAAGCTGTGGTTAGGGAGCATGGTGGTGGGTCAGTAGGAGCCACTGCAGACACTTCTGGGAGTCATCGTAGGGTCTCTAACCCTCCTTCTCTTCTTTTCCTGTGCTGCCTGCCACCAGAGGGGCTGTGGCACCCCTGCAGGTACTGGGGGTGGAACTGGTGGTGCATGCGTGCTTTGGGGGTGAGACAAGGTGGGAATCTGACCATAGCACAGCTTTTCTGAGTCTAACCCCTTTCTCCCCCTCCACTTAGTGATGGTCACACTGGAGCCTTGTGAAGGAGCTGAGACATATGTCAATGGGAAGCTTGTGACGGAGCCACTGGTGCTGAAGTCAGGTAGAAGACGCGTCACAGAGGCTGGGGACATAGCTCAGAGGTAGAGCGCTTGCCTAGCATGNGCAANGGCCTGGTTCAATTCCCAGTATCTTACACACACAAAAAGAGATGTACAGAGTACAGGTTTGGGACATGGCCTTTGTAGAAAGTGCTAGGGCAGGGCTTTCTGGGCACCTAGGACCTTGGGATAGATGGGAAAGAGCATGGATATAGGAAGGAGCTGGCAGGACAGACTAAGGAGGGAAGTCTTGGTTCTCTTGCTTCCCTGGGGACATGGGAAAAAGATGCCTTCTCTCCAGCAGCTTACCTTAGTAAGCAGGTGCTTCCTGGGGTCAGCAAAGGTGTGTTGACTCCAACTGCTTCCAGCTTTGGTGTATGTAGACAAAGGATGTCAGGTCTTCTGGAATCAAGGCAGGATCTGTGCTTGGACCTGGGGATGGTTTGCTGCTGTAGGTGAGCAAGTCTACTCTCCCCTCTTCCCATTTCTAGGAAACAGGATTGTAATGGGCAAAAACCATGTTTTCCGCTTCAATCACCCGGAGCAAGCACGGCTCGAACGAGAACGAGGGGTTCCCCCACCCCCAGGACCTCCCTCTGAGCCTGTGGACTGGAACTTTGCTCAGAAGGAGCTGCTGGAGCAGCAAGGCATAGATATCAAGCTGGAGATGGAGAAGAGGTGCGAGGGGGTTCCCCATGGGTCTCTCTAAGCCATGGGATCCCACCAGTTAGCTCCAGAGACCCTCACAGCTTCTCCTTCCCTCTGTCTGACCCCAGACTGCAGGACCTGGAGAATCAATACCGGAAAGAGAAGGAAGAGGCTGACCTTCTGCTGGAGCAGCAGCGGCTGGTGAGGGGCTGCTGGGGGCACAGAAGGGTGGGCAGAGCTGGAGAGGGTGGGCAGAGCTGGTCAGGGCCTGCTGGGGGCACAGCAGGGTGGGCAGAGCTGGAGAGGGGCTAGTGGGCAGATGAACAGTGATGCTGGCATCATCTCGGCCTCCTGGCTTTGCTCTTGATATCGTAGGTGGCATCTNAGAGGAAAAGTTAGGAGAGAAATGTGAACCAGAAGAAAACATTGCCATATACAGGGGACTAACACTCCAGTTGACGAGGCTCCCTAGACTCCAGTGACTCTGGGCCCCTTCAGATCACTTCCAAGTACCATTATTCATGTAGGATTGTTCCTTAAATGGACTTTTAAGTGTTTAACCTCATCGTGAGAATAATACATAGTCATTTGCTGCCTAATGACAGTACTGTCAATGACAGACCGTGTATACAGGGGTGGTCCTGTGCGATCATATCAGCGACTGTCAATGACAGACTGTGTATACAGGGGTGGTCCCGTGAGGTCATATCAGCAAGTAATGTGTAGCTGCCTTGATTTGTGTCGGTGCAGTCTGTGGCGCTCAAACAACGATAAAATCACTTTCGGACATGTTTTTCAGAACACATCTCTGTATTTAAGTGGCACATGACCATATATGCACAAAACCCCGGACTCGATTAACTGCCCCTGCTTCTTAGGCTTGCCAGCTGCTATTGTGAGTGGTTAATCCATCAGACATAGCTTTGCTGTTCAAACCAGTCCCTACAAGGAGCATAGTTCCTAAGAGGTAGAAAGGGTCTGGAGGCTAGGTATATTAATGGGGTGTCTTCTGTGTCTTNGGTACAAGGGTGGTCTCTGAGGTGTCCTTAGCCCTCTTCCTCTCTTCTCTCTGGCCCCAGTATGCGGACTCTGACAGTGGTGAAGACTCTGACAAGCGCTCTTGTGAAGAGAGCTGGCGGCTGATCTCATCCTTGCGGGAGCAGCTGCCCCCTACCACAGTCCAGACCATTGTCAAGCGCTGTGGCCTGCCCAGCAGTGGCAAGCGCAGGGCCCCTCGCAGAGTTTATCAGATCCCTCAGCGGCGGCGGCTGCAGGGCAAAGACCCCCGATGGGCCACCATGGCTGACCTGAAGATGCAGGCAGTCAAGGAGATATGCTACGAGGTGGCCCTGGCCGACTTCCGTCATGGACGAGCAGAAATCGAGGCCCTGGCTGCCCTCAAGATGAGGGAGCTGTGTCGCACCTATGGCAAGCCTGAGGGCCCTGGTGATGCCTGGAGAGCTGTGGCCAGGGATGTGTGGGATACTGTGGGTGAAGAGGAAGGAGGTGGAGGTGGTGGAGGTGGTGGTGAGGAAGGAGCCCGTGGGGCAGAGGTGGAAGACCTCCGGGCTCACATCGACAAGCTGACAGGAATTCTGCAAGAAGTGAAGCTGCAGAACAGCACCAAGGACCGCGAGCTGCAGGCCCTGCGGGACCGGATGCTGCGTATGGAGAGGGTCATCCCCCTGACACAGGTAGGAAAGCCTGCTGGCCGCTTCTTCCTTCCCCTCCCTTAGCTCTTGCTTGCCTTTTAGGATCCTGCTGCTCCCATCTCACATCCCAGCTTCCTTCTGTCTTTGGAAAAGGCTTACTGAAGTTGAATAGGTTTTGATAGAGTTTGTGGATCACATGCTTCACAAGCTCCAGAGTGATACTGAAAACAGATTCTCCATGGGCAGGAGAGCTGCCTCAGCCATTAGACTGCTCCTTCAGAGGACCAGAGTTCAGTTCCCAGCACCCACACGGCAGCTTAGAGTTGTTTGGAACCCCAGTGCCCTCTTTTGGTTTGCAGACACTATACACATGGTGCATAAACACGTACACAGATAAATGAATTACAGGCTTCAGTTGGTAAATGCTTGCCCCCTACACATGAGGATTTGAGTTTGGTCCCCAGAACCCACATAAAGACGTTAGGTACAGTGCTGCACACTTACAGTCCTGGTGCTGTGGACAAGGAGTTGGGGGGATAGACGGATCCCTGCTGCTTGCTGGCCATCTGCTTAGTTTACTCTNTGAGTTCTAGGGCAGTAAAGGACCCTGTCTCTAAAAACAAGGTAGACACACCTGAGGAGGACACCTAGATTGTGTTCTGGCCTACACACACACTTGCATCCACACACATGCACACATACTCATACACCTGCACAAATGTACACACAGTACAGATTCTGGACTAGGTATGCTTGGCACGTGCCTATAATCCCAGCACTTGGGGGGCAGACACAGGAGGATCAGTAGTTCCAAGACCAGCCTGAGCTACAATTAAAAAAACAAACAAAAGTACCGATTATGACATCCACCAGCATATCAAATCTGTATCTTTGGTGATCTGTAGCTAAGAAGCTCCCAAGGTGTTTCTGAATTACAGTAGCATTTGAGAACCACTAACGGAGAGCACACAGTGGTTCCTTGAAGCCTGTTCTTATGTGCACATATAACTGGCCTCCCCTCTGATCACTCTGGTAGACTTAATGGTGATACTGTTATCTCTCCTTCCTTTGCATGTATTCATTCAACATAGACACATTCAAGTGTCTGCCATATGCCTGGTAATGTGCTAGCCACTGAGGTTATGCTACAAGCATTTTCTGCTTTGTTCAGCCAGCTTCTAAGGGACACCACAGATGGTTACCAAAGACTTCTCTCCGGTGTTGCTTCCAGTCCTGTCCCCCACCTACTCCACTCCAGCCCCTCCGGCTTGTTGGGCATGCTCATATCTCAAGGCCTTTGTACCTGCTGGTCCATTTGCCTCACCAGTTTTCCCTCAGCAGTCATACTGCTTGCTTCTCACTTCCTACAGGCCTTGACTGAAGTACTGACTTCTCATTGAATTCATGGTGGCCGCCCTTAGCTGGCTTCCTGTCCTTCCTACTCTGTTCTCTATCTGAGGCGGAGCTCATCTCGTTCTTACAGCACTTGGTAGCACGTGCTATTACTACTGGCGTTTTTAATACAGATGAGGCAGCTGAAGAAGAGAGGGCTTACTAGCAAAGATAGACCACACAGCTAAGGGGTGGCAGACAGGATTGAGCTCATACCACTTAGTGGGTAGGCCCATGCTCCAACCATTGTCCTAACTTCACTGGCTGCAAACCATACTCGAGAGCCCATCTGGTCAGTCTAGGTTCTTCTGATGTACTTCTTGAATCCACATGCCCTTGGGACTCGGCTCTTGTCACATCTCTTTTCTCTTGTTACCTCTCNCAGGATCTTGAGGATGATAATGAAGAATCCAATATGGTCACCTGGGCCCCAGCAGAAGGGTCAGAAGCAGTAGAGGAGGTAGTGCCCAATGACCACTCACCAGCTGTCCGGCCCACCTCACCACCCCTGTCCAGCTGGGAACGGGTGTCCAGGCTGATGGAGGAGGATCCTGCCTTCCGTCGTGGCCGCCTTCGCTGGCTCAAGCAGGAGCAGCTGCGGCTGCAGGGACTGCAGGGCTCTGGGGGCCGGGGTGGGGGACTGCGCAGGCCTCCAGCCCGCTTTGTGCCCCCCCACGACTGCAAGCTGCGCTTCCCCTTCAAGAGCAACCCTCAGCACAGGGAGTCCTGGCCAGGAGTGGGGAGTGGAGAGGTCCCAGCTCCCCAACCCCCTGAAGAGGTCACTGCGCCCCCAGCCCCTCCTGCCCGCAGGCCTCCAAGTCCCCGAAGGCCCCACCGTCCTCGCAGGAATTCCCTAGATGGAGGGAGCCGATCTAGGGGAGGGGGTTCTACACAGCCAGAACCCCAGCACTTCCAGCCCAAAAAGCACAACTATTATCCCCAGCAGCCCCAACCTTACCCAGCCCAGCGTCCAGGGCCCCGCTACCCACCATACACTACCCCTCCACGAATGAGACGGCAGCGCTCAGCNCCTGACCTCAAAGAGAGTGGCGCAGCTGTTTGAGTCCCGTGTGCTGGGCAGACAGGGCCTAGTGGGGCCCTNGGTAGGAGGAAGGTGCCCGAGATGCTGCTTCCCCAAGAAGCCCTGGGGCAAGGAGGCCAGAAAGCAGAGAGCAAGAGAGAGAAGGTCCGAGTAGGTGATAGAAGACGCCGAGTGACTGAGCTGGAGGCTGAGGGAAGGAAGAGGGTGCGGAGTTGGCCAGGAGCAAACCAAAGTAAAGGAAGAGCCATAGGAAGTCGCCTTGGGGCCACCCGTTGCAAGGGGGGAGGTCCCCACAAACGCTGCTATGGGTGGGTGGGTGGGCTGGGGTCTACATAGCCAGTGTTTGACTTTCTGAGTGGGTGCAAAGGGGAGAGAACCAANAGTGAGGTGTGTTCTCCTCCCCGGCTCTTGTCTGTCCGTCTGTCCATCTGTCTTGTCTGTGGTGGGTTTCTGTTTCCAGGGAGGTNTGGTGGAATCCTAAGTCATTCCCTTCCCCTTCCAGGCCTCCTGCTATATTTAGGGGACCTGTCTGGTTTGGCTGGAGTCCCAGGAGAATGTGGGACTTATTAATAAAGGATAGCAAACGGGGAGCTTGTGGCTGGTTGGGTTTTAGTAGAGGTACAGGTTGTATGAGTAAAATGCATCGTTTTACTAAGTGTGTCGTCTCACATCATTTCTACCTGTGTGTGTGTCCATGTGGTCACCACCCTGAGCAGGCAAAAGGCTGCCATGCGCTTTTCTTGACTCTAAAACCTGTTCCCTCTCTTCAGGGTACATAGTCTGTTCTTTCCTTTTTGTTTACCCTGGGCCTCTGTCCAGGCCGGGTACTTTCAGTGTCCTTGACAAAGGAGGGATGTGGGAAGAGATGGGGGTCTTTCAGCCTGTCTGTGCCTAGTGGAGGATCTGGGGTTCTCCCTTATTGACTCGCCTCACTTGTTGGAAAGGTCTCCCAGGTTCCCCTTTTCTCTGGTGTTGAATGTTAATAGTCTTCCTGCACCTTCTGTGTATTTTCATTTCGCTGTGTTCCTGCCCTTGAGCAGGGCCACATTCAGCCCCCTGGATAGCATTTTAAGACTCACTTTCTAAGCCAGGCATTGTTTGTGGTGCACACTTTAACCCCTGCAGAAGCAGGCAGCTCTGAGTTGGAGGCCAGCCTGGTCTACAGAGTGAGTTCCAGGACAGCCAGGGCTACACAGAGAAACCCTGTCTCAAAATAACAACAAAAAACCAAAATCACTCTCTAGCTAGACGGGTATTGTGTCGCCCTCCTATAATTTCAGTACTGGGGGCTGAGGGAGGAGAATTGTCACAGGCTTGAGACCAGCCTAGACTACACACGACACTGTTTGAAATTCTCACTCCCCCTAAAAAGAAAAACCAACTCAGAACTATTAAAACTTTTAACATAATTTAAATTATGTGTGTGAGTGTGGGTTTGTGTATGTGAGTGCAGTGCCTGTGGAGGACAGAATAGTGCGTCAGATCAGTGGGACTNGACCTGCAGGCAGTTGTGAGCTACTTGATGCTGTGCTAGGCATTGAACTCGTCTTCTTCAAAAATAGTGTGCACCCTAACCATCTGTCTAGCCCTGACTTAAAATACTAACAACAATAAAAATTCAGGAAATAAGCCACCTGTTTTAGATGCTCTGGTTCGAGCGGCAAACAGCCATGCCATATGATAAGTTTGCAGTTTCAATTGTGTCAGGCACAGCCCTGAGCCTGCTAAGTCCCTATGTTTTTATCTTGTTACTTGAATTTGAGCTGATGCTCTGCAGCTTCCTGAGGTCAGACCTATGCAAGCAGCCAGATTGGAGAACCTCCAGACTGACCCAGGCCTCCGAGCAAGGGCGGGATAAGGTTTGAAGTTGGTTTCTGTACCCTGCTGCAGGCTACCTTGATTTTGACACCTTTGACTGTTTGGTTTCCAGAAACCTGTTGACCATGATTTAGGACCTGGAGTGTAATGGATAGTTTGGTCACAGTGTTTACTTGAGTGGTTTATGATGTGGTTGGGGAAAGTAAGTTCGAGCAAGAAAATGATAGACTACAAAGTCTCCTGCAGTCAGAGCGAGCTGTGTGGTGCATGTAGGAGTTAGGTAAGATGAGAAAGAATGCCAGTTGCAGCTACAACTGGATGGCTTTTTTCTAAGAACTGCACTAAGTAAATAGGTATTCCCTTCCCCTTTTTTAAAATTGATTTCAGTTTTGCACATCTGTCTTTAATAATGTGAATGGACAAGTTTTTTTGTTCAGGTAAGTCTCCTGTACATATGCTAACCTGTGTTGTGCATTCTGTTTAGTTCTTAGTCCTTAACTTTGTTCCCATTTTCAAATGAGAAGATGGGTTTGAGTGGAATGAGCTATTCACGTGCATAGTTCTTCAGTAGTGAAGCTAGGGTTCGAACCTAGGCCAACCCGACTGAAGCCTAGACTNCATCCACCGCTCCAGGACATGGACATTATTCCTTCCAGGACCCACACTGTCCTGTCCTCCGCTGTATCTTCCCAAGTATATCACAAGCCTGCCTCTAGCTTGTGGTCTCTCCACCTTTGTGCTATGAAGAAATGAGAGCCACTATTTCACTGCTCTGGAATCATGGGACGTTGCCCCAGCAGTCTGCAGNTTTTTGGCTCTCACATTTGGCATTGCTACAATGACACCCTTGGTTTCCGTGGCAATCTGGTTTGCTTTTCTCCTTTCCCTCCTCAGAGCGCTCTTTTGGTTAGTTGCACATTTAGACTCTTCTGTCACCTGAGCTTTTTGTGTTGTGAATACATTTAGAAATCTTTGGCCTCCCCCTNCCCTCAAACACNATTTTCCGTTCTTTTCTACACTGATAACTTCTAGGTTTGATTTGAAATTGTTATTTTCCTTAAAAAAAAAATAAGTGATTTTGTTTGTTTTTGTTTTTTGTTGAGGTAGGAGACATCTATGTAGTCCAGATTGGCTTCAAACTTGTGGTCTTCCTATCCCAGCCTCTCAAATTTGGGGATTACAGGGGTATACTATCATGTCTAGCATTCTTTTGTTTGTTTGTTTTTTGAGACAGAACCTCTCTGTATAACCCTAACTGACCTGGAATTTGCTATGTAGACCAAGCTAGTCTCAAAATTTTCCTGTCTTCTGAATTCTGAGATTATAGGCATTCGTCATCACTCCTGGATGCTNTGCCCTTTATTTTATTTTTTGTACTGGGATAGGGACTCACTATCCCTGGTACTGGCCTGGAACTCTTTATGTATACCAGGTTGGCCTTGAATTCATAAAAGTCCACCTGCATCTGTCTCCCAAGTTCTGGGATTAAAGGTCTGAACCACCATGGCCAGACTGCCTTTATTTATTTTTGTTACATTAAAACTGTATTTGATGTGCATATATGCATGCAAGTAGAAGTTAGAGGGCTGCTTTCTCCTTCCAACGTGCNGAGTCTGGGGTGGAACTCATGTCATCAGGCTTGGGAGGCAGGCACCTTTACCTGCTGAGCCATTTTGTTGGCCCCTGCTTGGCCCCTTTAAAGAGTTAATGTCACCAGCTACCTGATACTGTTTTGCTTCAGGACCGTGGGCATCTTCTTACCATCCCCAGAGTTCCACCCCTCCTGACCAATCACATCAGCAGAATCACCTTATTTCTTCACAAAGAANCTGTGGAAACCTGAGTGTGTGAAGTCTTCTTCATATGCCCATAGAACTATAGGGAGCCCTACCCAAGGCAGACTGGTTTTCAGTTTCCTACTTAAACTAGTATGACTCACTAGCACGGATTTGGTACCCTAGGCATTCTGCTGCCTCATTAATACCTCTGGCTTGACACAGTGGCTGAACAACTGTACATGCTCAGGAGGCTGAGCCAGGACAACTGTTGGAAGACTGAGGCCATGCTGGGTCAGACCAGGTTTCAAAACAAACCAAAGAGCCCAGTAGTAGTGGCACACACCTTTAACCCCAACACTCGGGAGGCAGAGGCAGGCTGATCTCTGAGTTTGAGGCTAGCCTGGTCTACACTACCAGTTCCAGGACAGCCAGGGCTACACAGAGAAACCCTGTTTCGAAAAAAAACCGAAAACAAAGAAGATAGCTCAGCTTACTTGACTAAAGGCATCGTGGTGTTCACTTCTCCAGGTCAAAAGCCCAGCATTCTCTGCCTTAGTATGCACATTCTCACTCCTGTTGTCTGTCCCTCCTGTCATCCTTTTTTTGTTTGTTATTGGGACAGGGTCCCATTATGTAGCCCTGGCTGACCTGGACCTTGCTATGTTGACCAGCTGTGCCTTGAACTCACAAAGATCTGCCTACCTCCTAGCGCTGGCATTAAAGATGNATGCCACCAGGCCGTGATCCACTTTTGTCATTCTTGAAAAGCAAGAGGAGGCTGTGCCATCATCTGGTGGAATGTCTGGGGATGTGTCTGGTCACCAGATGCGAGTTTCAGAAACTGCTTCTCTCAGCCCTGAGCAGTTCCACACATGTGGGAGCTGACCTTAACCTGCAGTGTTCCCATAGCCTCCTGGCAACTTCCACCTCAACTCTAGTTCCCTTCTGTCCTTTTCCTCCTGGAGAAGGAATGTTTGCAGACACGGGGGAAAGACTTCCTGTGAGAAGTAGCTCATAGGCTGTAGCTGGTTTCTGGCCTGCCACCCTCACATATGGGGCCGGCATTGAGAAATTCTCATAGCAGCAAGCTATTTTCG
>LZPO01027416.1:385837-404782 GCA_001675575.1 Neotoma lepida | reverse complement strand
CTTTCAATTCTTTCCTCCCCTTGTGTCGTGTCGTTTCTCCCCCCCCTTTTTCTTTTTTTCTGTAAATGACCATGAGAAATGCTCTGGGTTCTTGCAAAGCTGAAGAGAAGCGGCTCTCCTTCCCTGGAGTCTAAGCCCTGTCCCTATAGATGAGAAATTTGCATGCTGTAAGGAACTTCGGAGCTCACAGGCCTGGGCTCCCGGCCTCACTAATTACCTGTGTGCTCTGGGTGCATCTGTGGGCCTCAATTTTCTCCTTCTCAGTCCAAAAGCTGTAATAACTCGATGGAGCTGTGGGGAAATAAAGCCCAGGAAAGAAGGGAGGTGCTGCAAACCAGGTGAGTCCTAAGAGATGCCGAAGCTCCCAGCTCTTATCAAACTTGCGAACCCACTGCCCCTCCCCCAGGCTCGCTTGTCCCCTGTTTTCCGCTAGGGGGAGAAAAGGCGCAGGCTCCCTGGAATGACGCCTGTGCTTGCGCGTTCACAGAGCCTTGAGAGAGCGTGGCCGTGAGCGTCCCCCGTGGCCATGAGCGATAGTGACAACCCCCACCTCCACCCCTGTCTCGTTCAGAAGACGAAAAGTGCATGCGCAGAAGGTCAGGCTGGTACTTCTGCTTCTTGCTGGGTTGTAATTGGTTCTGGGGATGAGATTGGAAGACCAAACAAAGGGGAAAGGAATCTGCTGAAGTTCTTCCTCCTGGGCTAGTCTTCATCTTTGTTATTCTGAAGGGAAAACCTGACTNCCTTAGGAGTTCCAATTTCGTCCCCTTAATGAATGCTCTTGAGCACCCAAGAAGTGGAAGAGAAAGGACGTTTCCCTGAGCAACTTCTGCTATGTGGAGTTTACAAGATCAGCCAAACTTAGNGAAAATGGTGCCTCCCTACTACAAGAGGTTTGGACAGGGTTTTGCTTTGTTTGGAATTTAACACATAAAGTAGAAGGGGGCTAGTGAGATGGCCCGGAGTGGTTTAAGAGCACTTGCTATTCTTAAACGTCGAGTTCAGTTTCAGTTAAATTTCAGTTCAAAGAGTCCAGTTTCCAGCTCCCACACGGGGAGACTCCAAGCACCTCCAACTACAGCTCCACGGGATTTGCCGCCCTCTTCTGGCTTCCACAGGCATCTGTGACCATGTGCGCGCGCGCGCGCGCACACACACACACACACACACACACACACACACACACACCCGCACTGCACATTATTTTTTTTAATAAGAAGAAAAGTAGGAGAAACTGAAGTAATCCACCCTCCCTGCCCAGTAGCTTATTGCTCTCTCCTGAAAATGAATCTTAAAATGTCCCTTCAACAAATATTTATTTGTTTAGTTGGGTTTTTTTTTTGAGACAGGGTTTCATGTAATCTGGTCTGAAACTCACTGTGTATTTGAGGCTGGCCTTGAATTCCTGCTTCTTCTGCCTTCATCTCCCAAGTATTGTAATTATGATTTTTTTCCAAAGATTCAAAATACATTGGTTAGTCATTAACTTTGTTCTCATGGGGACTGGAGAGCTGGCTCAGTGGTTAAGAGCGTTTGCTGTTCTTACAGGAGGACTCAGGTTTGGTTTAACCTATCACTCACATGGCTGCTAACAACCATCTGTAATTCCAGTGTAGGAGATCCCATGCCCTCTCCTGGCNTCCAAAAGTTCCAGTCACACACATAGTGTGCATTCATACATGCAAGCAAATACTCATGCACATAAGTAATAAATGAATATATCTTTTTAAAATGTTTGCTTTTGCACGCCTTTAATCCCATCACTTGGGAAGCAGAGGCAGGTGGATCTCTGTGATCCAGGCCAGCCTGGTCTACAAAGCAAGTTCCANGACNGTCAAGGCTACATAATAGAGAGACCCTGTCTCAAAAAACAACATATAAAATGTGTACTTTTGGCCAGATATGGTGGCACATCTTTTTTAATCCCAGAACTCAGGAGGCAGAGGCATGTGAATCTCTGTGAGTTCCAGGCTAGCCTGGTCTACATAGTGAGTTAAGGTCAGCCAGTGCTACACAGTGAGACTCTGTCTCAAAACAAAGCAAAACAAAACAAACCCAAGCAAACAAAAATCAACAACAATGAAAACCCACCACAAAACCAAAAAGTGTGTACTTTTTTTTTTTTGAGACAGAGTCTCACGTACTCCAGGTTAATCTTGAACTCACTATATAGCTGAGAATGGCCTGTGATCCTCCTGCCTCTACCTCCCAGGTGCTAGTATTGCAGACATGCACCCCACGTCAAGCTTTGGAGATGTGCAGCTGTTTAAAGAGTTTTTATTTTGTTTTATGTATATGAATATTGTGCATGCATGTATGTGTGTGCACCATGTGAATGTCTGATACCACAGAGATCAGAAAAAGGCATCAGACCCCCTGGAACGGGAGTTATACAAATTATGTGCACCATCTGGGTGCTGGGAACCAAACCCGAGTCCCCTGCAACAGCAGCCAGTGCTCTTAACCGCTAAGCCATTTCTCCAGTCCCTGATTTTTTTTTTTAAGCCACAAATGTCCTAGGTGGTTCTGACGTGCAACTAGGTTGTGGTCTCATTGCTAAAGGGAAAAGCTGACCGACACTCAAACATGGTCAAATTTAGGCTCCCGCAGAAATGTCACCCCATGGTGTTTCTAGTGCTCTGAGAGGACTGGACTTTTTAAAATATTATTTCTCTGACATAGTTTTCTCTTCATTGTATGCCATGCACTATTCTACATATCTAAAAACTATGGACAAACTTAATTCTAACAGTCCAGTGGAGGGGTTGCTACTACTAATTGTTCTACTTATACATATAAGGATTGAGCTTCTTGCCTGAGTTGCCACAGGACGTGAGCAGAGCCTGGATCTGAGCTTTGGCAATGACCTAACTCCAGAGCCTGTGTCCTCAATTTAAGATGTGCCTCCCCTTTGGCTAGAAGCTGTCACCCTGCCTATTTGAGACCAGTTAGTTATCAGCGGTTTAGAGACACAGTTGCTTATGTGTTTGGGCTTTGCAGAGGAAGGAAAGAAAAATGATAAAGAACAGGTGCTTCTCTTGAGTGAGTGTGAGACAAGAGACCACTGTGTTGTTGGAGTCGGAGCTGTGTGGCTGAAGAGAGGCAGAGTGTTAGGAGAACTGCACTTGCAGTAAGAGAGGCCACCCCCACAAGAAGCGAGCTGAGGAGCAGGCTGTGAAGGCTTATTGTTAGAGGAGGGCTGGGGTGGCTGCCATTGTGGGACTATAAGAGCCTGTTGTAGGGGCTATGGAAGGATGGATACTTGAAGGATGTGGAAGACCTTAATGAAGTTATCCCTGGGGTCTGCCATGCTGTTCACAGGTGTGAGCTCTGACTGCTGAGAAGGAGAAGATAGGTCACTGTAGCTTTTGGTGGCAAGAGCCTAAAGCCTTGAATTTCCACAGGTGTGGTGGGGAAGGGGCATGGAGAATAAACAAGGGCTCTAACTTCCGGAGGTGCAGAACCCTTCTTACATGGAGGCCCCCCCGCACAGGGCTAAATAGATCTAAAGTCATTGCTTGCAACTCAGCCCACCCTAATTCCATAGGATCGTGTGCCCCCAAGAGCATAGCACTTCCTGGAGACGATATGAGAGGGAATAGGACCCCAACACTGTCCTCATTGGCAGCCAAGAAAGAGCAGCTCATTTGCTCCCTCATCGTGTGGGGGGAGAGGCAGGCAATGGAAAAGACTTTTTCTAAGTTTCCCACTCCTGATTGTTTGCCTTCTCAACCTATGGGTCGCAACCCCCACAGGGTAACATATCAGTATCCTGCATATCAGATATTTACATTATGATTCCTAATAGTAACAATTACAGTTGTGAAGTACCAATGAAATATTTTTTATCTATCTATCTATCTATCTATCTATCTATCTATCTATCTATCTATCTATCTATTTTTTGAGACAGGGTTTTTCTGTGTAGCCTTGGTTGTCCTGGGGACTTGCTCTGTAGACCAGGCTGGCTTTGAACTCATAGAGATCCACCTGTCTCTGCCTCCCTAGTGCTGGGATTAAAGAGATGCACCACCACTGACCAGCCCACAACAAAATCATTTTATGGTTGGGGGGTCACCACAACATGAAGAGCTGTATTGAAGTGTCACAGCATTAGGAAGGTTGAGAACCCCTGGCCTAGAGGGTTTCTGGGCTTCTGGGTTTTAGCAGCCTTTACATTGTCGTGCTGAGGATGGGCAGAGCGAGCTGGCCCCAGGGTGAGCTGGTGAGGTCCTTCATGTATGAACTGTTGGGACCGATGAACTCTTCCTCCTGATTTCAGGGACATGTCCCATGTCTGTGTAGAAGTCAACTCAGATGGATTTTGCTGTCTTTGGCTTTTACCTCCCNCTCTAGCCTTCCATCTGCCGCTCTCTGAACACCTGCCTCAGGTGTGAGAGGAAGCAAGTGGACACAGCAGTGGGAATTCTTATCTTTTGTTTTCTCACTTCCACCTGGTTCCTTCTGGGTTCCGATTTCTCTCCCCGAGGTTGGAAAGGGCCTCCGTTCTTAATTCTTCTACTTCTAGGTCTGTTTTCTGCAAGTCACCTGGGGGAGAGTGAAAACCTATCAAAACGATACCCTCAAGGGGTGAACTTTCCAGAAAATAAACCCATAGATGAAATTCATTTTTGCCCATTACTGACTTTGTAATATTGCTCTTGGAAGACTGATGAAGGAGATGGATTCTTAAGCTTAGAGTTCAGTCCACAGTGTACCAAAATCTGTGTGTGTGTGTGTGTGTGTGAGAGAGAGAGAGAGAGAGAGACAGAGACAGAGACAGAGAGACAGAGAGAGTCTCTGTGTGTGTCTCTGTGTGTGTCTTTGTGTGTGTGTGTGTTGTGTGTCTTTATGTGTGTGTGACTGTGTGTGTGTGTGTTTGTGTGTGTATAAGTGATGGGGAGAAACCTGAAGTAGTAAAACTGATGGTATAAAGAATTTACTAATGAACTTGCTTAGGAAATATTAAGTTACACAAAGTTGAATTTAGCTAAAGGAGCGCTGCCTCCTATTGGGCTGACTGGAAGACTAAGTAGTGTACTAACCAGGCTTGTTAGAAACAATAAGAAAGAAAATCTTGAACCATCATTGAAGTTTTAGAGTTGCCAAGAAAAAAAAAATTAAATTATTTATTTCATGTATGGGGGTGTTTGGTCTGCTTGTATGTCTGTGCACTAAGCATGTGTATATGTCTGGTGCCTGAGGAGGCACCAGAAGAGGGAGTTAGAGCTCTGGGATTGGAGTTACAAACAGTTGTGAGCCATCGTGTGGGTGCTGGGAATTGATCTCAGGTTCCCTGGAAGAGCAGCCAGTGCTCTTAACCACAAAGTCATTTCTCCAGCCCCATGGTTTTCTTTTTCCTGGAAGTGCTTGACACCCCACAGCCTCCTTGGCTGGGTTGTTCCACTTCCCTTGCAAGACTCAGCTTAGCTGCCATTGTCACAGGGAACCTTGACCCCTCTGTGTGGTTAAGTACTCTTTTCTTCAAGCTTACCCTGGACTCATGTCTTTTACTGCACTCTTCATACAATCCCAGAGATACATTCTGTGCTTGTGAGCTCTTTGACTCTGTGTTTGTTGAGGTTACAGAATGGGCCTCATTCACCTTTTCACTCAGAACCAGTCATCTGTCAGGAGAGAAGCCATCTGGCGACTATGAAACAACCATATTAAGGTGGGTGTGATAAATGCCAGAAGAGCAGCTTAAGGGACACTGCGCCTGTGACGTGCCGAAAGTCGTTCTTGGCTTCCTGGCAGCTGGCCGGAGATGGATGCCTATCTACCTCCAGCTGGAGGAAGTATCCTGGAATGAGTCTGAGATCCAGCAAGCCCAAGGTCTCTGGGCTCAGGAGCCTCAGGAGACACTTAAAGGAGCCATAAACAGGCAGATGTTCCCGCTGACAGGACAGTTGTCCCATAGTGGATGGAGCTGGAGACTGAGCAGTGGAAGGCTGCCTTACTCAATTCCACTTGAGTGGTTTCTGTTTGTTTAATTATATTTTTATGTTTGATGACAATTTCATACATACATACAATGTATTTTGATTATATCCACTCCTACTCCCTGCTTCCAACTTTCCCCAGACCCACCCCACCATCCTTCTCTTCCCAACTTCACATCTCTTCTTTTTTAAAAAAATTCTCTTACCCACTGAATCCAATTAGTGCTGCCTGTCTGTGAATGGTTGTGGAGCGATCTGCTAGAACAGCCACATCCCCGAAGAAAAAGACACGACTCTCCCACCTCCCCCAGAAGCCACAAACTTCAAATAGCTCCTCAGGAGTGGGCCTCACAACAACCTTCCCCCCACCATACCTGCTAGAATTTTAATTGGCTCCATCTTGCCTAGGTCCTGTGCAAGGAACTACGGTTAATGTGAGCTTATGAGTGCAACAGCCATGTCGTGTCCAGAACACATCGTTTCACAGCTCTCTTCCCCATCTTTCAGCTCTTACATTCTTTTTCTTCTCCTATTCCAGTATTCCCCGAGCCTTGGTGAAGGGGCACTGTAGAAGTCTGTCTCATTTAGGGCTGAGACTCAGTCACTTCTCAGCACTTTGACCAGTTACGAGTCTGCATTAACCACTGCCCACTGCAAAAGAAGCTTCTCTGACCAGGTTGAGAGCTGCACAAAGCTATGCATATAAACACAATACTTGGAACATTGTTCAACAACATAATTTAGCAACATAAAAGTGGGCTCCCTGCTAGGACCTATGATTTCCCAGCCATGGGCTTTTGACCAGGTTGACAGTNTTAGGCATGAATTCCCTCCTGTGAAGCAGACCTGGCATCCATTCAAAAGCAGTTGGTTACCCCATGACTGTGAAGCCACTATCAGTTGGCGTATAGTGGAGAACGCAGGGACCAGTGCNAGGTAAAGCCATAGATATCTTTTTTTTCAACCAGCAGCCAGCATAATAGCTTCTGGGAGTATACAAGCTAGCCTGGGGGTCCAGGACAGTTCTAGATTGATTTTTTTTCTTTGTCCTGAAAACAAAGTGTATGGTGTCTTCAGCAGTATGGTACTATTTAGATATGGTGGNTAACCAAGAGAAATGACAGTAGCCCGAGTTGTTGGAGGGATTGAGGTGGGTGTTCATTTGTTTATTTTATGTATTTTTTGTTGTTATTTTATTTTTTTTCTTTTGAGAGAGGATCTTCCTGTGGCTCAGGCCGCCCTCAAACTTGTGGCAGCCTGCCTCAGCCTCCCAAGTGCTGGAATTACAGGNGTGACACACCATGTCTGCCTCGCCTACATTCTTGTCTTGTTATCGTCTTCATTCCATGATAAAATCTCATTGGCTCTTTGCCAATCTTCCCCTGAGCCTAGAATGACTTCAATTTGTTCTCTGACAGTGCCCTTCTTTGAAGTCCGCCTCACATTCCACTAAGCGAAGCCTTCTTCATTGTCATTAGCAGATGTGGGTGACAGTTATCTTTCCTCCTCTGACTCCCTTAGAAGGAATTCATGTGCCTCTCATAGGAAGCCATATTGTTCAGCTTTACTGTTTACATATGAGCTTATCATGCCGTTGGCTAGCCTCTCCTTGAGAGCAAAGACCATATTTATTTGTGTAGCTCCTTTATTGTCTAACTTACAGCAGATGTTCAATGTTTGTTGACTGAGAAAATGACTCCCTTTTTATCAGTAAAGTACAGTGGCCAAGGGCATAGACTCTGGGCCTCTTGCTAGCAGTGTCACTATGGACAAATTACTTGAATTCTCTGTGACAAAGTTTCCACAATGATAAATGGAGATATTGGGATCTGCCTCAGGGCAGCATTGGTTACTTAGCCCATGTGCCTACCACTTAAGCATTTCATCTGTTCCCTGGAAAGAATGTGTTTGAGTAACAACTGCNGTCCTCAGTACTGAGACACTGCAGGTCATGAGACCCTTTTCCTCTCTGAATTAGATTCCATCCCCCTTTTCTGAGTCTTCTCTGATAGAGCCAGGAGTGCTGACATCCTTCCAGAGAGCTTTTATTGTCCTAAGTGTTTTCTTGTGTATGTGTGAGTGCCTGCATGTCTGTATGTCCTGGTGTCCACAGAGGCCAGAAGAGAGTGCTATTGGATCCTCTGGAACTAGAGTGACAGCAGATTGTGTGGTGCCACATGGGTGCTGGGTCCTTTGGAAGAGCAGCAAGTGCTCTTAAACTGCTGAGCCATCTCTCCAGCTTTGCTAGTTTGTTTTTGAGACAGTCTTGCTATGTAGACCAGGCTGGCCTTGGACACATAATCTTCCTGCCTCAGTGTCCCAAGTGCTAGGATTACAGGTGTTNTGCCACCAAGCTCATGAGGGTCATACTTATATTTTTCAGATTCCACAGGCTGAGGTGAATTAACTTTGTATGAAAGGGTTGGACGGGCTGATGTGAGAAAAGGGAAGGTGAAGTGGACAACGGGGTAGAAGCAGGGCCACAGCCAGTTCAGGGAGGAGAAGCAGCCTGCTCTGAGGCTGTCAACACACTGGAGCTCTGAAGCTCAGTGCAATGGAATTGCTGTTTCAGTTTTCCCTCGTTAAGGTTGCAGACTGCAGCTACATCCCTTCCTGACGCTTACAGGCCTGCAGGGAAAGCAGCATTCCCCAGGGCTTTCTTTCAAAGAGGGGATGAACTATAGGCATCCATCTTGAGTGTCTTCCCGGGCACAAGCCACTGAGGTTGCCCTCNCTTCTATGTGGNCCAGGCTGGGATGGGGAGGAGGCTGCCTTGGCATTCTTAGGCTGTTGATTACCCCCTTTTAAGAGCATTTTTTTTTTTTTTGGTTTCTGTTCTGACAAATAAATAGTATGATTTTTCTGGTGAATTCTGGACAACTAGGTGGCTTTACACAGCGGGACATATTTCCACTTTTTGTACAGTTTTGCAAGTGGAAGGAAGCGGGGAAAGAGATGCTTGGAAAGCTTCCCTGAACATCTATGAGCTGACTTTGTCTTTTGTTTAAAGGAGTATTGCACTACATCCTGGGCACATGCAGTATGCTCCACAGATGAACATCAGTTCTGAATAGTAACCATGGAGACAGGATGCAGATGGTGCTTCAGCCCTAATAGCAGCACTCATTGGTGGAAATGTGGAACCTCATTGGAAGAAGACAGTGAAACAGCTTGGGATTCAGGTTTTGGCTTGCTTTTCACTTTGTGGCATTGGACTAAATCATTGAAAAGATACCAAAGAAGCATTTCCGAGCTGGGCATGGTGGCACATGCTTAATCCNAGCACTTAGGAGATCAAGGTAGGAGAATTATTGCAAATTCAAAGCCAGCCTAGAACATTTAGTGGACTTGAGGTTAGCATAGGTAAGCAAGAGTCGGTCTCAGACCAGGGCAGGGGGAACTGGAGAGATGACTCAGCAGTCCAGAGTACTTGTTGCTCTTGGAGAGGACCTGGGTTGGGTTCCTAGCACCCATGTGGTGGTTCACAAACATCTGTAACTCATGTTCCAAGGGATCTGACACCCTCTTCTGACCTCAGTGGACACCAAACATGTACATGGTACACATACATACATGCNAGCAAAGCACGCACACATGAAATATACTGAGTAAGTCTCATAAAGAAAGAAACTATTTCAATATATGTGTGTCCTACTTTTATGAAAAATGTAGACNCCACAACGCTCTTCAGACTGAAGGTAGACCAGGGTCAGGGTGGACAGTAACTGGGGCTGGGTGTGACGCTTCTCTAGGCAATGACAAGAATGTTCTGAAATTAGATTATAGCAGTGATTGCACAATCCTCAAAAACCACTGGATTTTAGTTCATGGAATGAGAATTGTTTTAAATATAAACGCTTCCTTCTGCAGCAGAGCAGGGAGGTCACTCGAAGGTTAGTCAAGGAGGAGGGTTCTCTACTGAAGGATGGGTGGAGAAAAGACTGAGGGGTCTGACTCCTTAAAAAATGTGAGTGATGAGCACATAGGCATCACCAGACTCTTCTCTATTTTGATAATATGTTCAAAAGTTCTCATAATAACAAGTGAATTTAAAAAACAACAACAAAAATACGTGTGAGAAGTAAAAGGACAGAAAATAGACAATGGTAAAAGTTGAAACAAACTCAGCCAAACCATCAGAAAGCAGGANCACAAGTTTTAGGAACACATGGAAGAGTGGGTCTGGTTTGAGGCAGTTAGAACCAGTCCAAGGATACAGAGGACTCTACGATGTCCATGGCTGATCATTNACAGCCTCAGTGATGCTTTTTCCTAAGATCAGGGAGACAGCTTGGTGGGTAAAAGCATTTGCTGTGCAAGCCTGAAGACTCAAGTTCAGGTCCCCAGAACCTCTGGAATAAAAGCCAGATGGGGTGACATGTGTCTACGGCAATCTGGGAGGCAGATATGAGAGAACTTCCCAGAAGCTTGTAGGCCAGCTGGCCTGGGAATCACTGTGCAGTGTCAAACAGCTAGAAAGACCGGAGACACCTGAAGTCGTCCTGACTTCTATACATTCAAAATGGCATGCACATACCCTCACACACAGACGTNTACACACACATTCACAGGAATAAATAAATATTAAAAAGTAGTATGTTTTCCTTTTTCAAGTAGTATTCCGTAGGTACCAAAAAGTGAATGAGACAATGAAGAGGTAAGAATTATTTTGGGCATGGAAAAGATAGCTCAGTTGGGAAAGGCAGAGGACTGAGTTCCAGACCCAGCACTCACGGAGGAAAGCCAGGTGTGGTGGCACGTGGCTGTAACTCCAGTGTTGGGGAGGCAGAGACAGGAGAGCCCCTGGGCCTCACCAGCCATCCAGTCTAACCAAATCAGTGGAGTCCAGGTCCAGTGAGAAACTTTGTCTCAGAAATTAAAGTGGNGAGTCCGAAAAATGGCTTAGTGGGTAAAGGCAAAGGTACTTGTCGAGAAACCTGGCGACCTGAGTTCGATCCCTGGAACCCACGTAAAAGTGGAAGGAAAAACCCAACCACAAAGTTGTCCATACACACTGGTCCACACACACATCATGCACACACATAACAGCAATGAAATAATTAATTTCAACATAAGAAAGATTGAGAGTAATTGAGGGAGACACCAAACATTAGCCTCTGGCTACACATACACACATGAACTCAACACACACATACATGAACACATACACTCACCCCAGAAGAACTGTCTTTATCATTTTTGAGATGACATAAAGAGAATGAGATAATTTCTCTAAACTATGACAGTAAAAAATAATATGACTGGGCTAGGGATGTGGTTCAGTTAGTAGAATGCTTTCTTAGCATGCACAAGGTCCTGGGTTCGATCCCCAGCACTGCATAAACTAGGGGCCGTGGTTCACATCTGTAACCTTAGCACTTGNGAGATAGAGGCAGGAGGATCAGAAGTAAACGAGCTCTTTCAAGTTGTCCTCTGACCTTTACATGTGCACTGTGGGGACACACAGACACAAATTTAAAAAAGAAATCAAAACACTAATGCGATACCATTTATCAACTATGATAAGGAAAAAAGTATTTGAAAAATATTTTAGCTGGCTCAGTGAGTCTCTAACTCTNCCAATACATGTGGTGGATGACAGAGGGCTAAGTCACCAGAAGAGGAAGCGAAGCACCTGGCAGGTAGGTAATCCCAACAAAGTCCTGTTACAAAGCTGTTCTGGGACTGGCTGTTTCCTTGGTTGGGTAACAGGACATAGCCATTGTTAAGGTTTTTTAAAAAATAAGACAGCAAAGGTTCTTTTCCAAACAGTGATCTGGTCTGCTCTGCTCTCCTACCGGCAGCCACAGGAGTGTCCCTGAGCCAGCATTCAAAAGAGAGCTTTGAAAATCAACCATAAAGCAGTAGTTACCTGTAAGCCGCGTGTGCAAAGTATAGCATTGTCCATGGATAACTGTAAGGACTGCAGGGTGCACCAGAACAAAATAGGCCAAAAGTCTCGCCCCAGCTGTGGGTTAGGTCTTGGTTTGGACACTCAACTGAGACATGGAGACAACCTCAGTATCCTGTGCACCAGTTGCTAACTAAAATCTTTGACTGGATTTAAAAAAAATATTTATTTTATGTGTCTGTATGTAAGTGCAGAGCCTTCAGAGACCATAAGAGGGTTTCAGATGCCCTGGAGCTGGAGTTACAGGTGGCTGTGGGCTGGTCCATGTAGGTGCTGGGATTATGTGGGCACCAGGCAAGCAACTGATACAGAGATACACATGCAGGCAAAATACCCATAATCATAAAATTAAAAAAAATCAATATATATTATGCGTATATGTTCGTGCAAGCCACGGAGCACACGTAGTCAAAGAACACTTGTGGGAGTTGGTTCTCTCCTCCCACCTTGGTGAGGCAGGATCTCTCTTGTTCTCTCTTCTGCTGTGTAAAGCAAGTTAGCTGACCTACGACCTTCTGGGCCATTCTCATGGCTCTGCCTCCTGTCTGATGCTGGATTATATCTAAGTACTGGGTTACAGATGCATGCCACAACAGCCAGCTTTTTACTGGGTAAAAGGGATCCAAACTCACTCTGAACATCAGGTTTATACAACTAGCATCTTTCCTGGCTGAGCCAGCTCGTTGGCTCAGATTCACTTTTATTTTCTTGGTTTTTCGAGACAGGGTTTCTCTGCATAGCCTTAGCTGTCCTGGAATTTGCTCTGTAGACCAGACTAGCCTTGAACTCAGAAATCTGCTTGCCTCGGCCTCCTGAGAGCTGGGATTAAAGGTGTGCGCCACCACCACCTGGCAGATTCACTTATTTTTAGCAGATGGTATTTACTGCATGTGTGCAGGGGGTTGCTGGGGCTCAAACCCAAGGCTTCTCTCATGCTGCATCCCATCCTTAACAGCAGTATTAATATTTTATAACTTTATAAGAGCTTCTCTGTAGCTTTAAAAAGTTTGNGACATTTAACAAAAGAGTCATAGTTGGTATTCTTCTGTTCCCAGGATCCAGGACAAGTTAGAACCTTATGACAGGAGTCCTGAGGGGGGAAAAGTGTAGAAAATGGCTAGCGTGAGTGAGCCCACAGCCAGCCAGACTTGTCTGTTAATACATGTGTAATATCCTTTGGTGACTCATACAGATACTTGAGGATGACCTTGCCTGGGTCTGTAGATCTTTGACCTACATTGGACTTTGCCAGCCAGGGCTGAGCCATTGGCTTGTGGGACAAGGGTCAGGGAAACACGGGTTATGCCAACATACCCAGATTGAAATCTCCTTACCTAACCCACTTTTTCCACCTGCCAATTGTATAACCAGCTTTCCAGTCACCGTGGCTTCTGCCTCAATGTCCTTTTTACTTCTTGCCTCTTCCATCTGGATGTAGCAACCCAAGCAATACCTTAGACTCTTCTCACTNGGCAGATGTCCACTGGCTCCCGTTCTCACTGAGCAATCATCATCAGTACAATCTGTTTAGTCCCGATTGCACTGCTCAGATGGGGGTGTTCCTATCTTCATTTAACTAGTAAGTGATTTCTCTAGGCAAAGATACCATCCCCGACCTCTTTGTGTCTTCCCCANTCCCTCTCAGCCCTGTGGATTACCAGATGCCCTCAGTATCTGTAATTAAATGTCTAGATAGTACTTGTGGTAGTTTGAATGAGAATGTGCCCATAGGTTCAGCTGTCTGTCCCACCAGCTCCCAAATAATGACATGGAGACTTATTAATTATGAAAGCTCGGCCTATAGCTTAGCTTGTTCCTAACTAGCTCTTATAACTTAATTAACCCATATTTTTATTAATCTATGTTCTACCACGTGGCTTTAACCTCTATCCCATTCTGTGTGTCCAACTCTTCCGAGTCTGACTGGCTCCTCTGCCTTACTTGCTCCCAGAGTCCTCTCTGTGCCTGGAAGTCCTGCCTATAACTCCTGCCTAGCTATTAGCCATTCAGCTCTTTATTAAACCAATCACAGCAATATGTCTTCATCCCATGTACAAATATCCTACAACACCTGGTCCTCAGTTGGTGCCACTGTATGGGTAGGTTTGGAAGGTGTGGTCTCGATGGAGGAATTTTGTCACTGGGGACAGACTTTGAGGTGCTCAGAGCCATTTCAAGTTTGCTGTCTCTCTTCATCCTTGCAGTTTAAGATGTGAGCCCTCTGACTGAAGCTCCTGGCTACCATGCCTTTGCTCCACTGCCATGAACTGCAACCCTCTGGAACTGTAAGCCAAATAAACTTTTTATAAGTTCCCTTGGTCATGGTGTTTTGTCACAGCAAATGACTAATACAATATTGTCCTAGCTTCCATGGGGCAGAGTGGTAGGAAAAAAATAGACAGCGGTTGAGCAGGTAGTGCATGCCTGTGCGAGATACAGTCAACAGGGTTGGGTTTTGCCCTGATGGGTTTTTATCTTGGTTTGACCGTCACTTTCCCTTACTATGCTTGCATTCTTCCCCTTTGGAATGAGAGAGTTTACTCTACGCCAGTGTGTATTGGAAATGTGAGCTGACGGACTCATGTGTCCTACCCTGATAGTTGAGGGCTACTTCTGCTGCCATGCCTTCCCAACCATAATGGACAACCTCAAACCATTAATCACAACAAACCTTTATTCTGTTTAAAAAAAAAAAGAATATTTAGGGCCAGTTGTTGTGGCATAAACCTTTAATTCCAGCACTGGGGAGGCAAGGGCAAGCAGACGTCTGTGAGTTCAAGGCCAGCCTAGTCTACAGACTGAGTTCTCAGCCAGTGAGCTATGTGGTCTCAAAAAAAAAAAAAGGAAGAAAAAAGTAAAGATTTATAATGGGAATTTAGAGCTTATTAGATATTGCTGAACTTACTGTAAATATAAAGAAAGTGGAACACACTTTAGGTGTCAATTTCAAATTGTTCAGAGTCAGAATTACAGTGGTGAAATGGAATGAGTGAGGACAACTTTCTGAGGAGGCTTCTACATGTTCAAAACCAGAGGATTCACTAGGAAGAAAACTGTGGGAGTGAACTGGGTNTGGAGGAGTCTTTAGCTACAGTTCTGATCTTCTTCAGCATCAGAGAACACACCTGGGGAAATCTCTGTGCATGTAAGGCGTGTGGGAAACACTAGACCAAATTCAGCCTTACTGGTCTTGTTGGGGACCTCATGTTAGAAGAGGACGTCTGACTTTAATGGCGGCAAGAAAGACTTTCCTCAGCGCTCCTGTCTTATTCCACATCCCTGAGTCCTCAGGAGAGAAACCCTATCACTTACTGAGTGTGGAAAGCAAGCCTTTTAGCAGAACTTACTCCACATCAGAGAATAACCATGGAGGTTAAACACTGTGAATGTCATAAATGTTGGAAGTTTGCCAAGTGTAGTTCATACTTTTTCCACCCCAGAGAATTTGTGTTCTTAAGACATTGTTTACATGTAATGCATGGGGAAATGCTGGCTGGCCTAGGTCAACCTATGATGACATTGAAGGATTGATTTCAGACGATGTTGACACTGTAATAAAAGTGAGGGTGCTTTCAGCCAAACTCCTCTTGAGAATGTACTTTGCTCTCTCTCTCTCTCTCTCTCTATATATATATATATACATACATATATACATACACATATATAACATATATACGTATATATATATGTGCATGTATGTATGTATATAAATGATATCAATTCAAGCAACTCAAATGTATGTATAGATTGCTGTTGTGCTATAAAGCTGATAGACTGGAGAGATGTCTCAGTGGTTAAGAAAATTTGCTGCTCTTCTAGAGGACCCCCATTTGGATCCCAGCATCTATGTGGGATGGCTCACAACCAGTTGTAACCTCAGCTCCAGGGAATTTGACATGCTCTTCTGGCCTCTGTAGACACCTTCACATATCACACATCACACACACACACACACACACACACTCACACAATACCCACAGACATGCACACATCACACACATTCACACACATCAACACATACTCACACAATATGCACACATCACACACACATACACACATTAACACACACTCACACAATACACACATCAACACACATTCACAAAAAATACACACACATCACACACACACACACACACACACACACACACACACACCACACCATACCAGATAGAAAAGCAGTGAGTGGAATTTGTAGGAATAGATGGCATAAGGCTCCTTGTATCTGTTCTAGAACAATTCAGCCCTGTTGCGAAAGAACTGGCAGTCTTACAGTGAAAGCAAGAGAAAGACAGATCCAGTTCTACACAGTGTATGTGTGGGAGGACTTACTGACAGATGCATGGTCCTGGGCGGCAGCAAGATCAATTGGATCCCCACGATTTGGAGCAGAAAGAGGGGTATTTACTGGTCAGGTCAAACATGACTTCAGGACTGAAGAGATGGCTCAGTATTTAAGAGCACTGGCTGCTCTTCCAGAGGACCTCAGTTCAATTCCCAGAAACCACATGGCAGCTCACAACTGTCTGTTACTCCACTTCCAGATGAGGTAATGCCCTCTTCTGGATTCTGCAGGGCACCAGGCATGCATGTGGTGTACAGGCATACACACAGATATACACACTTATTTGCATAAAATTAACAAACAAAAAAGTGACTTCATCCTAGCCAAAATGTACCTGGTTTATTTAGAATGTTATCAAAACTCCAGATGCCTCCTGGAGCCAGAGTCTCATTATGAGTCTTCATCTGCCACTCCCACTGCTTTCTTCATTGCTCTTTGCTGTAAGACTGCAGGGAAAACTGAGTGGCTTACTCTGGGGCAATCATGGTGGCTACAACTCAAAATGGCAGCAGTCATGTCAAGCTGAATAACTGCAATTGCATACATCATAAACAGGTCAAATGTCTGTTCTGTAAGAATCTGAGATCCTCATATCTCTTAAAGCCACTTTTTACTCTATGTAAAGGAGGTTCAAGGTAACTGTGAAAGTTTTCTAGCTCCATCAAGGGCACTGATAGATTTGCTACAACTGAGGCATGCCTTGGAAGTGGGAAGGTGGATTCTAAGATGCTGTATGAAAGAGTCCTGGTGCCTCTGAAAGGCAAAGGGATCTTGGATCAAATATGAGAAATGAATGCTGGCTCAAATGTGAGAATGGAATGTTGGGACCCATTTCCACCACTTCCTNCTATTTAGAAGTGGATCAAGTTATCCTTTAGGATGAAGCATATTAGATGGNTTCGTACAGACACATCANTGTTGCCTGAGTTAATATGCAGCTCCATCCTAAAGCAAGCTCCCTGTGAGCTTCTNGCACTTTCCCATTTCCTCTCAATGTACACAAAAATAAGAAGGATGGGTACCCGACCAGACACACTGTTTCAAGACAGAATACAGCCAACACTGGAGTGAAGGAAGACAGTGTCTCAAGTGCAACTTTTCAGGAGTGACTCTGAGAGGGAGTGCTGCCTCAACATTGTGCTCCTGTGTCTCACNTGTGCCTCATTTAGTCCTGGCCGTGGGCAGAAGCCCTGCAGCCTCCACTACCTGCTTGGAAGGGACACAGTGAAAAGGGTCTCTGGTGCTTGGGAATTTTGGAACAGCTGAAACAGATAGAAATGGTTGGAAGGAGGTCAGGAGGCAAAATGCTGGGGAGAAGGCTAGCCAAGGGAGAGAGAGAGCTGTAGGGGCTGGCTTAGTCACAGTCCACAGAGGGGAATACTGGGCATCTTTAAGACATAGCTCTGGCTTCATGTCTTTGTGCATTGTTCATTGGCAGGCCCATGATGTGGGACCAGTGCTGGTGTGAGGAATATGTTTTGGTTGGANTCTATACAAGGACTGGAGGCCCTCAGAAGCTGCTCAGTTTATGGGGTTTACGGTAAAGGGTTACCCCAGCAGGCCTGGGTTGGCTAGTCCAAAGGTCTTCAGAACCAGCCCCTGGTTGGTTCTGTGGAGATAACCCNTAAGCCCTTGTAATGTTCTGCCTGATAAGAGGGACTTTGTATGCCTGATAAAGATTTTTATGAAAACAGTGTACTATATCATAAATGGCTGTTTGAATATGACCAGGGATTGGGGGCCAGGCTGTACTAGTAGATTTTTGACAAGTCTAGAGGTGAGGAGCCAAAGGTTCACTTCTTGAACTTTCCATGCCTATGTGGCTAACCATACCCACCCTCTGACCTACCATTCCCTACCCCACCCCCCAAAAAAACTGAGTACCAAGGCTTGGGTGAGTTTTCTTGGTTGGTACTATTTTGTCTGCCTTGTCATACATTGCTGCTGGGAGAGTAAGTGATGTGAGTGTGATTTTCCTGGGAGAAGGACAACGGGGAGCTGGGGCCTCTCTCTCCTGGACTCTGCACTGTGTAGATGTATCCTATGTTGAGCCAACCTGCACCCTTTGGCTGCAATGCCCTGTAATCACCAGTGTAGTTTGAGCTNCTGGAACCCAGAGTCTTACTGAAGAGCCAAGAAACCCGAGGGTGGTCTTGGAGGCCTCATCATACATCAGCATACCGAGGAGCCCAGGACAAGCTGAACGGGCAGGCAGGCTCTGGATGCACCATAGTTCAAAGGGTGCCAACAGCAAGGACTTGTAGGTAGGTGGGTGTGGTGGCACAGCCCTGTAATTTCAGCACTCAGGAGGCTAAGGCAGGCCAGCCTGAGCTATACGGTGAGACCTTTTTTCAATTTTTTTCCTTTCCCTTTTTATTGAGGACGTGATATGTGTGNGCAGGCATGTGGAGACCTGCGGTGGAGACCTGTGCACAGAGGCCAGAGGACAACTTTTGGGAGCCACTGTGGGTTCTGGAGGTTGAACTCAAGTCATTGGGCTTGCCTGGCAAATGGTTTTACCCACTGAGCAATCTTTCTGGCCTTCCCCTTCTTCTTCCATTTGTGATCTACCCAGCATTTTAAGTTAAAAGTTGTCCTTGCACTTGACTGGGCCTAGTGGCATAGGCCTTTAATCCCAGCACTCAGGGGCCAGAGGAAGGCAGAGCTCTGTGAATTTGAGGCCAGCCTGGTCTATGCAGTGAATTTCAGACCAGCCAAGGCTACATGATGAAACTTTGTCTCAATAAAAT
>LZPO01027416.1:359761-371077 GCA_001675575.1 Neotoma lepida | reverse complement strand
TAATATGTATAATGTCTGCAGCATTGCCCCATATTTAAGAATAGCCTGGTAGAAAATAGAACAGCTGAGTAAATGAAAAGACAGAAACAAGATGAATATAAAACCAATATTGGGATAAGTTTGAATATTTTATGAAATTGCACTATTATTTGGAAAAATATTTGTGGATTTTCAATAAATATCAGAAAAAGAAGACTTCTGAAGAGTAAGCTCAACAACATTTAAAATATCTTTTTAGTTATTATCTCACAGCATAGCCTCAGCTGGCTTCCAGCTCATGGTTCTTCTATCTTAGTCTCCAGAGTGCTGGTTACTGTACNTGCCACCATGTCTGTCTCTTTTAACCAAGCTTCAATAGGTTGATCAGTTTGATGCTAGAGAAAAAAATACATNGGTAGAACTGAGTGGGATCCATATGGCATTTTAAATTTGTAGGAAAAATAATTATTCAGTAAANGATATTGATACAGTTCATTCATCATTTGGGGGAAGTTAAAGATGGACCTCTCNTCATCCAAATGTAAAGGGCTAAGGAGTTACTCTCGTGTTGATTATAGCTAAGTCATGNCAANCCTTTGAATAGGTAACCCATCTACACTGCGGCCTGCTCGGGCTGTTGGGTAATGCAGAANTAGACTAAGAATATACCCTCTTGTGTGGCTATTTCATAAACACAAAAGTTATTTCTGTTAACTTGTCACTTTGCTTTTTTCTTACCTTTTCCATATACTCCTCTATTACTCCGGCCATTAATTTCCNTAAATGTTTTCTTTACCAACTCTGAGTTCCCCTGGTTGTTTGTCATCCGACTTTTGCCAGGATCTCTTTGGCATACATTTCCTTTTTCAGTTTTAACATTCTGCCTCGGACGGTTTTTCTCACTTCTTTAAGTCAGTATCAGCTGTTAGCATGTCCACCATGCAGTGTCATTTAGATAGGACACAGCAACTTCACGTGCTTACCCTCTCTCATTTCAGGTTGTGATATGGGGACTGAGAAAAAGGAGGTGCTTCCCAAGGAAGAAATTTCTGAAGAGTCTGAGCCACATGGGCCAACATTAGAAAAACTTTCCCGGGAGGTTTACCAAGCTCATGAGTTTGGAGCAGCAAGGGAAGAAGACATATTAGAGGGACATTTGAGAGTGTCCTCGGAAGAGCTTATAGAGCAGATGTCTCCTCAGNAGAGAGACTTTGCGTCAGGGTTAATTATCTTCAAGAAGTCATCTTTAGGTGAGAAAGAGCCNGGTAATAGTGGGAGTGACAGAGGCTACAGCCCCGACCCAAGTGTGGTGCTATGCCTTGGAGATACTCCAGCAGAGAGGCTTAGTGCATTTGCTGCTTCTGGCCAGAACTTCAGGGAGAATGTCCAGCTTCATAAAACACAGAGGACTTCTGTGCGAGAAAAGCCTCACACATGTAAAGAATGTGGAAAAGCTTTTAATCAGAACTCACATCTCATCCAGCATATGAGAGTTCATAGTGGAGAAAAACCCTTTGAATGCAAAGAATGTGGAAAGACATTTGGAACTAACTCCAGCCTTCGAAGGCACNTGAGAATCCATGCTGGAGAGAAGCCCTTTGCGTGTAACGAATGTGGGAAGGCCTTCATTCAGAGCTCACATCTTATCCACCATCATAGAATTCATACAGGAGAAAGACCTTATAAATGTGAAGAGTGTGGTAAAGCCTTCAGTCAGAACTCAGCCCTTATTCTGCACCAGAGAATCCACACTGGGGAGAAGCCTTATGAATGTAATGAGTGTGGGAAGACCTTTAGGGTTAGCTCACAGCTTATCCAGCATCAGAGGATTCACACTGAAGAGAGATACCATGAGTGCACTGAGTGTGGCAAAGCCTTCAAGCATAGCTCAGGCCTTATCAGACACCAGAAAATCCATACTGGAGAAAAGCCCTATCTGTGTAACGAATGTGGGAAAGGCTTTGGTCAGAGTTCTGAGCTTATCCGTCATCAAAGAATTCATACAGGGGACAAACCCTATGAGTGCAATGAATGCGGAAAGACTTTCGGCCAGAACTCAGAGATTATTAGACATATTAGAATTCATACTGGGGAGAAGCCCTATGTATGCAAAGAATGTGGGAAGGCCTTCAGGGGTAATTCAGAACTTCTCAGACATGAGAGGATTCACACTGGAGAGAAACCTTATGAATGCTTTGAGTGTGGTAAGGCTTTCAGGCGGACCTCTCACCTAATTGTCCACCAGAGAATACATACTGGGGAGAAACCCCATCAATGTAATGAGTGTGCGAGAACCTTTTGGGATAACTCTGAGCTGCTGCTGCACCAGAAGATTCATATTGGAGAGAAACCTTATGAGTGTAGTGAGTGTGAGAAAACATTCAGCCAGCACTCCCAGCTCACCATCCACCAGAGAATTCACACTGGAGAAAAGCCCTACGAGTGTCAAGAATGCCAGAAGACCTTCAGTCGGAGCTCTCACCTCCTCCGACATCAGAGTGTTCACTGTATTGAATGACCAGGAGGGATTGTGGAGAGGCTGAAGTTGGTTTCTTCATTTGTTCANAATCTGACCCAGGTTCTTAGAGGACAGGACCTCCCCTGCCCATCCACTGAGTTTTGTTTTGGTANTTGGCTGAAAGTGATGAGGCAGTTTTGTGAACTATTTATTGAGAAGTTTCAGTGTTCTGAATTAAATCATAAAAGTTGTTTCAGGCCTAATTCTCCTCTGTCCTTCTTTCCTTCCTTCTTTCCCTCTTCACAGGGGTCTGTACCTATGTCTAGCCTAAATTGTTGCTCTTTGTGAAAGTGNGTACAGGATTCACCACTCCTAAGAACCANAGAGTTGACTCATTGTNTCCTGAGATGTTAAACATTGTGAACTAGAACATTGTGAACAGAGAACTAGTGAACTCTGGTCCACTGGGCAGCCTTGGAATAGTTTAGTAAACCCCCCCTACTCCCTGATTTTTTTTAAGCCTTAAAACCTTTCAGCCAGGTTATCAAGTTCCCTTGAACATGGCAACATTAATGAAAAAGCAGGAAGCCTGCGTCTTTTCACATCTGCTAGGCTTCCTTATTTATTTGAAGAGGGTTCCATGAAAAGGAAACAGTTTACAGGATGGTAAGTGAAAGCCTGAAAAACCCAAGGAAGAACCAGAGAGAGACAGCTGAAGCCAGGCTGCTGAGCATGGACAGGAGAGGCTCATTAGCAGCTAGCTAGCCAGCTCAGCTGTGCAGCTGATGCCCAGGAGTCCCCAATGCACTTGGTCCCAGTTCCTGCTGCTGCTTTTGCTGCCATCCTGTCCNGAAGTAGTGAATAGGATTGTGTGGCCTTTCTCTGCCAGGCACCTGGCTGTGGTGCTGAGCTAGAGAAAACCTGACNAACCAGGTCTGGCCTTTCCATCATGACCACCCATCTGGGGGCTGTGGGTAATAGATGGAGATGTGACAGCCTCTTCTTGGCTTGTCTGGTGGCCATAGAATTCTTTTTCCAACATCTCTACATGTCTTCTGTGTTCTCCATTTCTCATGTTTCCATTNTTGAGGCAGGTAGTAGGAGCAGAAATTGCACTAAAGAAAACCTAGCAGGCCTGGATTCTTGTCAGAACTNTTCCTTCAGTGAGGCTCTCGANTTCCTGGTCTTCAGTTTTCTCATCTGCAAAATGAAGGGTATTGAATGAAATGGTCTCTCAAGTTCCAGCCAGCCTCTAAGAAAATGTACTAATTACTAATATTTTTTCAGTACTTGAGTTTAATAACCCAAGGCTTTGTGTATGCTAGGCAAGCACTCCACCACTAAGCTACGGCCCTAGCCCCACTGCCCTTCCAGAGACAGAATCCTGAGATGTCTGTCAGTAGTTGTTATTAACTCTGTGCCAGGCAGTGTGCTGTCAGGTTACATATATTTCCCATGGTACCTCTATGATGTGGTATACCTTTTAAAAATAGCTTTACTAGGGCTGGAGAGGTGGCTCAGGTTAAGAGCACATGCTGCCCTTTCAGAGGTCCTGAGTTCNATTCCCAGCAACCACATTGTGGCTCACAACCATCTATAATGAGATTTGGTGCCCTCTTCTGGCCTGCAGGCATGCAGGCAAAACACTGTACACTGTACATAATAAATAAGTAAATCTTAAAAAAAATAGCTTTACTTAGATACAATTTACATATCAAAATTTGTGGTGTTAAGTGTTCAGTTGAGTGATTTCTAGTAAACTAGGGTTACACAATTTTCCTCAGTGCAAGTATTCTTGAGCCAACTTAAAANATGAATGAGTTTGAATGGGGTAGGGAATGTTAGATGATTTACCCATGATCATATTAAGTCTAGAGCTAAGTAAGACTCCAGTGGTCTATCAGCCGCTGTGTGGTGCTGTGGATAGGCTCATTCATTGCTGTCTAATTTTGAGCCCTTTGCACACTTTTTTTTTTGTTACCAATCACTACACAGATTTGAATATAAAGATTTTAAACCATATCTTTGCAAGTGTAACTCATCACAGCTCAGCTCTGTAGAGCAGGCTTGCTCTGTGCCCTGAGAGCAGTTCTCAGGTTGATACACTTGGGTTGAGAAAAAAGCAGTTAAATAAACAGCTTTGCAGGTANCTCCTCTGGTGTCGGACTCTGACAGGAGAAGCNCTCTGGATGCTTCCCTATGGTNGTGACCAGTGCAGTGTGGTCTCATTCCTTTGGTTGGTTTGCTTAGGCTCAAAGTGAGCTGTGCCCACACCATCATCAGGACATTACCCACCTCTGTAACTTACGGTTTTGTGTTCCCTTATTTTACTTCCAAATTCATCCCTTGCCAGTCCTCATATAGAACCAGCACCTAATAAAACTCATTTATGATGTGATTGAATATTACAATAAAAATTAAAAAGCCAAGTGAAATCCTTATCTAAAAAAGACATCAGCACTCTTCAAACTCCCCAAAGGAGTCTTCCACAAAACACATGCATGAGTAACACGGACTTCCCTGAAGATGAACATGCCATGTAAAGGTCAAGGTTCANATTGTACTTCCTTTTAGACTGTATTCTCAGAAGACCCTTCTTGGTGAAACCAACAGTACAGGGTTTTTGATTTCTGTTTGAGACAGAGTCTCTCTGTGTTGCCCTGGCTGTCCTGGAATTTGCTGTGTAGACCTGGCTGATCTCAAACTCAGATCCACCAGCCTTTGCCTCTCAAGTGTTGGCATTAAAGGTGTGCACCACCATGCCTGACCCTTTTCAGGGCTTAGTTCGGGTTTTCCTTTCTGTTGTTTTGGTTTTTGGTTTTCCCAGATAACCAATCTTTCCACCCAACTTCAACAACTTTCTTTTCCCTCCCTCCCTCCGCCCCTCTGCCCCTCTCTCCTTCCCTCCCTCCCTCCTTTCTTTTGTTCTATGTGTCAGACAGCCCAGACTGACCATGAACTCCATTTGTAGCTGAGGATGACCTTGAACATCTGAGCCTCCTGCCACCACATCATCATGTACCACCACACCCAGTTTATGCGGTACTGGAGATCCAACTCAGGGCNTTGTGCGTGATAGACAAGTACCAACTGGGCTCCATTCAACGCCTCAGTTGCCTTAAACCCATCACTGCTTAGCAAAAGAAAAGGCCCTTTACTTAATCCGTTCACTTGAACATTAGTGACAAGTCTTGTTGTGCCTGAGCATGCTCAGAAGAAGAGGAAGGCCTCATGTGCTCAAAAGAGTCTGTGTGTGCTGCTGGAGAGGAATTCTGGCAGATGAAAGAGTCCTTAGGTATGTTGTACGTCANCCTCTGACCTCACTTGTTGGTTCCTCTATCTGTNCCTTGGTTGTCTCAGGAAGATCTCTCCCTTTTCCTTGTTTGCTTTCCTTCCTCTTTAACTTACCTTGGTGTCAGCATCCCACCATAACTGGCTAGCAGTCATAATTCTATGCAAGGAGAACCCTGCCAAAGACAAGTTGTGAGTTCACTCCAGACCACTTCACAATCTGAAAGCCCCACTTAAGTACCCAGAGAAACCCTGCAGAGTCTTTGAAGGTATGTCAATGTCTGTGTTCTCCCTTTCCTAACATTTTAAGCAAATAAAGTATGTGTGCAATATTCTTGATATGCCTTTCTTTTGTGTATTATTCTAAACATTGTATTTTGTTATGGTCTCAATATGACTTTGTACCGGTTTTGTTCCCATCTTGTTTTGCCTTTCTCCAAGTGCCTTTCTGTTAGCATGTGGCTGAGTATGCTGTTCACTCTGTCCTTTATCTGCTCTGTGTGTGTGTGTGTGTGTGTGTGTGTGTGTGTGTGTGTGTGTGTGTGTGTGTGTGTGTGTGTGTGTGTATGCAGTGCCCACAGAGGCCAGAAGAGGGAGTTGGATCTCTTGGAACTGGAGTTCTATATGGTTGTCAGTCACCATGTGGGTGCTGAGAACTGAAGCCCAGTCCTCTGGAAGAGCAGCCAGTTCTCTTAACTGCTGAGACATCTCTCCAGTCCCCNAAGCGTTCTTGATTTAGAGTGTTAGGGACATGCCTGAGACCTGGGGTCACTACACTTGCAAAAACTGAGTTGTAGACAGTTGCCATTAACAGCCCTAAAATCTCAGTCAGAGATGATAATTANAAACAAACAAGCAAACAAAACCCAGGACCAAGGGCCTGACTCAGCAGTTAAGAGCAGTGACTGCTCTTCCAGAGGACCCAGGTTCGATTCTCAGCACCCACATGGCAGCTCACAACCATCTTTAACAACAGCTCCAGGGGAACTAACACCCTCTTCTGGCCTCCAGGGACACTAGTCATGTACATGGTACATATACATGCCTGCAAAACACCCATACTCATGAACTAAAATAATTTTTAAAATATTAGCCAAAACNCTCACAAGAAAAAGTATTTTTAGCTCAGAGCTTATATAGAAACAGTGTGAGCTGCTTTAGGATCTGATCCTTAGGCCACATGCTTATCTCTCGGCCCTTATGTAACAAGAGACACTTGTNTGTTAGAGCCAGGAAAGGTGTTTCCAAGGAAGCAACATTTAAACGGAAGCTTAGGTAAAGGAGGTGGCTTAGTAATCAGTAGAAAGTGTGAAGGCAGTCAAGAACCAGGAGAGACATTTAAAGGTGCAGACGATTTTGGAAAATGGACCAGTGATCAGTTTATTGCCTCCTTGTGCCAAACCCATCCTTTGTGTGCTTTATGACACCAGAGCTGGCCTTATAAATATGCCCTCCTTTCTAAGTGATATAGTGTCAGATTTGGGCACTGGAGGGACAAGGTGAAGAGGAAGGGACTGCTTCTAGTTGTGGCCTTTGTGTGTGTGTGTGTGTGTGCAGGCACTGCCAAGCAGTAGACCCAGTGCTCCCACCTGTTAATGCATTTGGACAGCAATCAACCAGTGGCTTTCTGCTTGTCAGTCTTGGCCTGCAGCTTCTCAGTGAATTGTCACCAGTCTGCACTAGAATGGACATACTGCTGTATTGGTAANTATTTAGCTCAAAACCTAAAGAGCCAACCAACCAAAGCAAACCAAAGCAGCAACAGTGATAATAACCCCACTGAACGCCTCTTTCTTGTTGCATTTCCACATGGTGAATAGCCTCACTACAGCTAATTTCAATGCAGGTTGGAAGCAGTGTGCAAAATTGGCTCTGGCAAGGCTCTAGCTGGCTCTGGTTTACCTCTGAAACAGATGCACTGTCTCCTCAAAGTATGATCAGAACATGGAAGAAGACTGCCTTGCTTAAATTCCTCTTGCCTTTGGGCCCAGTGTGTAATGTACTTTGTCTGAATCCTGTATAGCTCGCCTGTGTGATTTACCCTAGTCTCAGCAGGCCTCAGACATTCATGGACCGAAGAGAGCAGGTCTTGGTGCATAGGTACCTGGCACAGAGTTAATCTATGCCTGTAGGTTGGCCTTGGCCTGCATGAGATATGGTGTACAACACCAACAGAGAAACTGGAACAGACGTGGAAAGGCAAGTGGCAGGAGGAAGGTCCTGGGTAGGGCACAGTGAGCCCAGCCCTGTGCACCTTGAACCTCTGCCCTCCATCCCCACCGCCTCTGGCCTCTTCTAATAAATACCAAGTCCGGTCCCCTCCTTGCTTTCAGAGGGAGTCNGGCCTAGGGCCTCCAAATCTGCAAACGCAGCAGTATCACTTTATGACACTCCAACTTCTAGCTCNACCAGGGACTGACATTGCACATCATTTGAAGCGCCACAACCTCAGACTCAAATACCCCATCGACCTCCACTTTCCTGGCGCTCCCCAAGTCCAGGGTGGTGATTCTCTCCCACTCCCACCTGGCTGTTAGCCCTCAGCCACCTCCCATAAGCTGGAGTGTGCCCCTCCCCTGCACTGTGCCTGCTGGGCTCCGTGGGCTCGGCTGCTGGGTGGGTGGCAGCTGCCCTCTAGTGACCACGGGGACACCAGTCAACGCAGCGTACGAGCCTAGCGGGGGGGGAATCCCCTTCCATTCTTAAAAAAAATTGATGTCAGGACATCATACAAGTATATAGTATACTCTGAGTGTATTCTCCCCACACTTCTTCCCCTTTCCAGCTTCTCCTAGACCTGTCTGTTCCTTGTACAGTTTTTCTTCTACTTTCATGTCATATAATATCTTTATGAAATCTAGGATTCGTAAAAATATGCGATATTTGTCTTTCTGAAATTGATTAAATTTGTTTAATATGAAAATCTCTAGCTGAACCCATTCTCCTACAAAAATAAAATTGTGTTATTTTTATGGCTGAATGCACACACACACACACACACACACACACACGTACTTATGTACTGCATGTATATCCCACCTTTCTATCCATTCCTCTGTTCAGAGACACTTAAGCTGATTCCATAACTAGGCTATTGTTAGTTGTGTTACAGAAGATATAGAGTAAGTCTCTGTAATGTGTTGGCTTAAACGTGCTTTGGGTGATAGCCAGGAGCCCTGTAGCTGAGCCCGTGATACATCTGTTTTCATCATTCTGCCAATTGTCCATACTGACTTCAGTGCTTGGACCAGTAAGCAGTGTTAGGGTTCCTTTACCTCAGCACTCTTGTCTGCATCTGCTGCTATTTTCTTTTCAACCATGTGTATGTGTATGCATGTGGGTGTGTGCACTTGAGTGCAGGTGCCCTCAGGGACCAGAGACGTTCCTGACTTGGGCAGTGGGAGCAGACCTTGGGACCTCTGGAAGAGCAGGTGCTCTTAACCACAGAGCCATCTTTCCACCCACTGGTGTGGTTTTCTTAATGACTGTCATTTCAGCTGGGGTAAGATAGAATCTCAGCATAGTTTGTACTTGCAGTCTCTGATGACTGATGAACTTGAACATGAACAGCATGTTTGTACTTCATCTTTTGAGAACTGCCTGTTCATTTCACTAGTTCATTTAATGATGAGGTTTTGGGTTATTTAGTTTTCTGACTTTTTTGTACATTCTAGATATTAACCTTCTGTCAGATGTGTAGGAAGCAAGAGTTTTCTGGGAGAGAAACTTTCCATAGGCACTGGCTTCGAAGCTGAGGCCTGCATGTTGTCAGAGCNTGAGTGCTCCAGGAGTTCTAGCCTGACCCAGGGCCCTGGAGAGTCCACAGTAGGCAATCCATCCGGTGAGTAATTTCATTTTTTTTCTTCTCTCTTTTTAAGTGCTTTTCTTTCCTTCTCGATTACCTTCTTTTTGTCATTTCCTGTCAAAGGCTTATGATACAGAGATAAACAAGAAGAACATAATGTTTAGAAAGTGCTAGTTCAGTGTGTGTGTGTGTGTGTGTGTGTGTGTGTGTGTGTGTGTGTGTGCATGTGTGGCAATAGCTCAGTAGGTAAAGCTGCTTGCTGCCAAGGCTAATGACCTGAGTTTGATTCCCAGAATCCACATGGTGGAGAGAACCAACTGCCTCAAGCTGTCCTCTGACTTCTTCTCCACATGTGCCCACCCCCTACACCAAATAAATAAATAAATGTAAAAATTTTAAAAGTGNAAAAATCATGCACTCAGAAACTCAGTGTCCTTGCCCCTTCAACCTGTGGGCTGTGTATCCTTGGAAAAATAACTTTATCTCTTCAAGCCTAATTGTGCCCTCTATAAAGTGAGGGTAGTGACAGTTCCTTACCTCAGGGACACAGGGCNTAAAATCTGCATGTGGAGATATATGGTGCTTGTTGTGTTACTAAGGNGATTGTAGTGGTTTAAAAGAAAATGACCCCCAAAAGGAGTGGCACTAATGGGAGGTGTGGCCTTGTTGGAGTGAGTGGTGTGGCCTTGTTAGAGGAAGTGTGTCACCGTGGAGGCGGGCTTTGAGGTCTCATATATGCTCATGCCGCACCCAGTGTCTCAGACTACTTCCTGTTGCNTGCAAGTCAAGATGAAGGACTCTCAGCTACTTTTCTAGCACCATGTCTGTCTGCATGCCAACATATTGCACCATGATGATAATGGACTAAATCTCGGAAAATGTAAGCCCCCCCCAATTAAGTGTTTTTCCTTTGAGTTGCCGTGGTCATGGTGTCTCTTTACAGCAATAGAAAGCCTAACTAAGACAGCAATGGTGTTGGCACATATTTCACAGGATCGTTGTGGGAGTTCCATATGACGTGTGTCAAATGTAAGGTGCCCAACTCTAAGTCTTTCCCCCAACAAACATCACCATGCAAATCCCTTTGGCTTTGGTCTCTCTTTCCCAAAGTTTCTACCACACAAATTATGAAGTTTTGAGTCAAGTTAGCAGGTGCATCTGTGGATAACTATTTGTCTTTTAATTCACACAGTTAGATTTGAGATAGTATTTCCTTCTGTGACATCTTGTNTGTGTATGTGTATACATGTTCATGTATGTGTGTGCATGTGAAGGCTAGAACTTGATACTGGTGTCTTCCTTTATCTCTTCCCACCTTACTTTAAATTTTTATTACATTTTATTCATTTATTTATTGTGTTGTGTTCTGGGGGTTGTTGCAGAAAGCTGTTCTCTGAGCAAACAGCCGCCATCTTTCCTAGATCAGCTGTGCCNGTTTGCAAGAGCCTTGAAGGAATTGGGCTTGTTGGTTGTTGATGTCCCTTGTAGGAGGGGTGGAGAAGGCCACTGTAGCCCCACCTGAGGGTCCAGCTGCTCCTGATGCANTTCTGCTCCGATTTCACACAGCCTTGGCACCTAGGGTGGAGTATAGAGGCTGCAGTGGAGGGGGGTTACATGAAGAGGACCTGCATCTGTGTAGCTATGGCAACGCCATCACCCATGCTGGGTAAATACTTTCCACTGCTGCTGCCAGTAACCCCTCATTCATGCTCTGTAAGCAAGTTCAGTAAACTCGTTGGTTCCAGGGCCCAGGTTAAATCATTGGCTGCTCCTGCAGAGGACT
>LZPO01027416.1:263712-274584 GCA_001675575.1 Neotoma lepida | reverse complement strand
CAATTTTTTTTTTTTTTCAACCTGGAGTTGTGTTTGAAAAGAATGTGCTCGGTCCTTGGCAGGATCTTACTGTATCTAGTTGAGAAAGTTCTTTCAGGTGTATTTCTATAGTCGGCCTTTGTGCTTAGCATCTTTGTGTGTAAGTGTAAGTAGAATGTTGGGATACAGTACTTGGCACCAGGAGGTTCTTCTTTTGGCCTTTACCAAGAGGAGTCTCTTGAAATAACCTTTTGTGAAAATCTCTCTGTTCTTGCCGTGGGGGAACTAGAAACAATGTTATCAGATTTTAAGGCTCTTGCTGCTCTGTGGGAAGTGTGCTCCAAAGCCTGTTAGCCTCTAGTTTTGGGTTCTGTTAGTTTCCTAAGGGGTAATGTCCTGCCTGGACTTTTAATTCGCTTGCTGTTTTATTCCAGGAGAAGAGAAGAGAAGAGATGGTGGGCTGTCAGGAAACAGGGATGGTTTTTGGACCTTCCTTTAATTTTCACTTTTGTATTTGGTGTCAGGGAAGAAAACTTTACAAACCCTCTTTGTTACTGCAGACAAAGGCAGAATACAGAGAAAGCTCTGGGTTCTGGTAGGTATGCTTAACTGGCTGCTGCCTTCTTTTGCCTTCCATGGACTACTCAGGTGACATGAGTCTGGACTCTACATTTCCTGCCTCTTTCAAGATATGAAATGGTCTTCTCTGCAAATAGGCAGAAGTGACTAAGCACTTCACAGCATTAAGGAAAACGTTAGCCTTGAGGAATCTCATACTCTTGCTATTCCCACTTCAGAATTACTTCCTATTTTTCAAATCTTAGGACTGTGGGATGAGATTGAGTTTACATTGTAGTTTTTTTTTAATTGTAAATTAATGTAAATGAGTGACCATAACTTATCATTCTCTAAAGGAGAGAGAATTTGTTATGCTTTAGTTCTTTGGTCAGTGTCTGCTTAGAAGTTCATCTTGGGGAATTAGTTTTCTTCTTTAGTTGAGTTCATATTGATAACTTTAATTAAAAGCACACTTGAATTTCAATCCCTCCAAAGGAATTGGAGAATTCCTTCGAATCAAATTGACAGTAAAACATAACTAGTCTTTGACTTTATTTTGCTTCCCTGTTGTTTCAGAAGCAGTTGCTGAGTCTTTTTCTTTTTGACATATTTTGCTTTGTTTTTGAGCATAAGGTATATTAAGAGTAGATTTGTATGTAATTGGCAAGATGAGATGTAGCCATTTAAATTTTTTTCTTATTTCATAATTTTTGAAAGTTTTGGTTTTTGATGGTACATTTTAATAGACAAATGTCAATTGATTAAATTATTTTCCCTTGAAAATTCAAAGACAAGTGTAAAAATTCTCAGATTTCAGTTTAAGCTAAATTGTATCTTAGAAGCATTTTTCCTGATTTTGCTTCATTAAAATTAAATTTTATTTGTATGTATTTGTGTCTGTATACATGCCACAAGCATGTGTGTGGAGGTCAGGGACAACTTGTGGGAGTTGGTTCTCTCTTTTCACTGTGTGGTTTTTGAGATCTTCAGGCTTGACAGCAGTCACATTTACCTGCTGAGTGATGTCACTGGCCCATTTAAAAAAATGTGTTTTAGAAAAAGATTTTGAATATTTTCCCATAAAGAAATGATAAGTATTTGAGGATATGTTTAACATCATTTACACATTATATATGCTAGCTTCAAAACATTACAAGGACCCCCCCCACTGATGCTTTTATTTTATTTTATATTTTAAGTTTATCTTTATGTGTATGGGTGTTTTGCCTGCATGTTTGTGCGTCATGTGCATGTCTGGTGCCCTTGGAAGCCAGAAAAGGGTGTTGAGTCCCCTTGGGACTAGAGTTACAGATTGTTGTGGGCCATCATGTGGGTGCTGGGAATTGAACCCAGGTCCTTTGGAAGAACATCTAGTTCTCTTAACTGCTGAGCCATCTCCAGCCCTCCATTGATGCTTTATATACTAGAAAAAAAAAATCTTAAGAAGTAGAAGTATATTTTCTCTATTCTCACAGGTGAGATTTCTCTTCTGCTTTTTATTCATGGTTATACAGACATGTTACCTTTAATCTTTGAAATAGATGGGTATTACATACATAGGTCTGCAACTTTCTTATCTCATTTAAATGTTACTTATCATTGCTGTGTGTGTGTGTGTGTGTGTGTGTGTGTGTGTGTGTGTGTATAAATGGTTACATGGCTGTGTGTCATGCCATAACCATTGCAGGTACTATCTCAAGAAATCTTCACATCAGTGAGGAGGGTGCTGTTGAATAGTATTGCTGGTCCTAGTTTTTGGTGAAGAAACTGAAGCACAGAGCAATTAAACATCCTAGAGTTACAGTAAGTTAGAGAGTCAGGATTCAAACACAGAATATCTGAATCTAGGACCCTCTGGCTTGTTTACTAGATCAGAAGGACCATTGTCTGCTTCTGTATTAGAGCTCTGTCTTGTTCTTATTAAAAGTCTATTCCATCANGTGTGTGGCATGCATGATGGATTTGCTTGTTTTTCTTCATTATTATTTTAATGATTTTTATTATTATTTTATGTGTACTTGTATTTTGCCTGCATGTATGTCTGTCCCTGGTACCCACAGAGGCCAGAAGAGGAGATTGGATCTCTGGAACTGGAGTTACAGGTAGTTGTGAGCCACCATGTGAGTGCTAGGGATTGAACTCAGGTCTTCAGGAAGAGCAATCAGTTCTCTTAACCATTGAGCCATCTCTCCACCCCCTATTTTATTTTTATTATTGAGACAGGGTCTCACTCTATTCCAGCTGGCCTCCAATTCATGGTGATCTCCTACTTTATTCTCTGGAGTATTGGGATTACAGGCATGAGACACCCTGCTTGGCTGTGTTTCCACTGATGGGCTGGTAGGTTGCTAATCTCTTCATTTTATAAGCAGTGCTAAAATGGTGTACTTTTTTTCTACTGAGATTTGAATCCAGGATCTTGTGCATGCTAAGCAAGCACTGTACTACTGAGCTGTAGCTCTAGTTTCTTTTAAATTTGAGACAAGGCCTCACTCTAACATAGCAGGCCTTGAACTTAAGATCCTCCAGCCCCACTCTCTTTAGTAACTGGAGTTGCAGGCTTGCACCACTGGTACTCTTGCTTTTATATCTGTGAGACTACTGAGTTAAAGGGCACATTCTGACAGATGTAAATGTTAAAGCTGCTGTTAGCTTAAGCTAAAAAAAAAAAAATATATCAATTTATATACCCGCCAAGGTATATGAGACGGTAGATTTCCCCATTAAAAGTTCTGGATAGATGTTGTTTTAAATTTGTCTTCTGATAGATTTTTTTAAAAGGCTATTTTGTTGTTTCTGTCTGTTATCCTGTCTGTCTCTGTCTCTTTCCCTCTGTCTCTCTCAGACACTCTCTTGCTAGGTAGCTCAAGTTAGTCTTGGATTCACAGTGTAGCTATGGTTTACCTCAAACTAACACTAGTCCCACCTCATCTCCTAAGTGCTGGAATGACAGGCATGCCCACTATACCAGAGGTATTCTTCAATTAACACTTTGGTGCCTGGACTATGCCAACCCCTCTGTTAGTCTCTAAGAAATAGAGATAAGCCAAACCAGACCCAGTNTCTGTTCTAGGTAGTCATTTAGTCATTAATTAAATTATTCCACAGACGAGTGTAACACCATTTATTTAACTTACTAATGTGTACTACTTGCCAGGCACAATTCTGGTAATTACAATTCATCAGTGAACATGACAGGTAATAACAGTCCTGTGTTAATGAAGGGAAAACAGGTACCGAACATACACAGGTTATATAGAGTCTTAGCCAGCAAGTGCTCTGCAAAAAACAGCAGAGCAGGGTCCAAGGAAGCATTGGGCTAGCTTATTTATTTATTGTTATTACTTCTGTGTATATGTGTTTGTGGGGTGGAGTGGGTACATATGTATTTAGGTGCCCAGAAGCCAGAAGAGGGTGTTAGATTCCCAAGAGCAGGAGTTCCAGACAGCTTGGACTACCTGGTGTGGATGCTAGGAACTGATCCTGGGTCCTCTGCAACAGTAACAAATGATCTTAACTGCTAAGCCCACTTTNAAGCCCTGGGGTTGGTTTTAAATGAAATGGTCAGAATAGTGATAATCTGAGACAGATATTCCGATATAGATAAAATTTGTGAAGAGACTTGAAGGACGAAGTGGAGTTAGCCATGAAGCAAAAGCTTTGAGGGAACATATCTGACATATTTGAAGAGGTCATTGTGATTGGGATGATGTTAGGAGAGTGAGAGATGAGAGTAGTAGGATGTGAGATCACAGAGAGAATGGGGTGAGGGCAGATTTTGTAGGGCCTCAGAACATTTTAAAGATTGGCTTTCACTGTGGGTCCATCTCTGTAAAAAAGAGCAAGTGAATCAGTCCATTTCACTGTGGGAAACCATTGAAAAGGTTGTAAGCAGAAGAGTGATATGATTGGATATAACAAGGTACTGGGCATGGTGGCTCAAGCCTGTAATCCTAGCACTAGGAGGCTGAAGCAGAAGGACTGCTACAAAGTTTGAGGCCAGCCTGGGCTATGGAGTGAGAACCTGCTTCAAAAAACTAAAAACAACAACCCACAAATGAGTAAACAGAAACCACAAACAAAACCCCATGTTGCTTTGGTTGTTGGATTGGCAATAGAGTTTTAGGGAGGCAAGGGAGGCTTGAATCCAGGAAAAGGTGATGGAGTCTGGACTAAGATGTTTGATGGCAGCTTTATTATTTTGAGATAATAGCCTGTGGGGTTTGCTGATGGTATTGGATGTTTGACAGGTGATAAAGGGGTCAAGGAATCCCAAAATTCTGCCTCAGGACCTGTGAGGGGCACACAGTGCTATGCATTTGTGGCATTTGGCCATTTAGAGGAGGTGGTTCTGGTGTTGCTGTCTGATGGATGAGCAAGAGTCTTTCTTGGAGCAAGCAGGGAGAATGTATGAGGTGTTAGTGGGCTGACCTGGGTAGTCTTATCTGTAGAGGTGAAAGAGATACTGTTGAAGGGTTTGAAGCCAGTAGATGGCTTTAAAAAGTGGATTGATTCACTTGTTCATTTTCATAGATCTGTGGAATGAACCCAGGCTCTTTGTGTGTACCAGGCAAGTATTCTACCACTGATCCTTAGCTGATTATATTGTTTTCAGGTTTGGCATGTTTTTATTACTTAATTTTTTTATTATTTTATTTAATGGTTCAGGGTATGTGTGCTTCTGTGGAGGTCAAAGGACAGTTTGTGAGATGTCGTTTTCTCTTCTATTTCTACATGGGTTCTAGGGATCAAACTCAGGTAGATCACTAGGCTTGTATGACTAGCTACTTTATTCTCTGAACCATCTTGCCCTAATTGACTAAATTCTTTCTGTGAATTGACCATTATATCATTTTTTCCATTGAATTGTCCTTGTTAATTATTTTTTTTCCTATGTGTGTGGTATATATGTTTGTGTGTATGCAGGTGCATGTGCACATGTACATGGATGTCAGAGATTGACATTAGGTGTCTTTTTAAGCCTTTCTCCACCTTATTTTATGAGGCTGGGTCTCTCACTCGACTTGGCACTTGCTGGTTAGAACTGAGCATCTGGTTACAACTGCAATTGGCTAGACTTGTTGATCAGCAAGCCCCAGAGATCCTCCTGTCTTTGTCCCCCAAGAACTGGGGGTATAGCTGTGTATCTCTGTCTTGCTTTTTGTGTGGATGGTGGGGAGTTGAATTCAGGTCCTGCTTGTGTGGCAAATACTTTACTGACTGAGCCATCTCAGCTTTCTTTTCTTGTTAATTTAGAGGAACATCTATAAATTGTAGTAGGTTTTTGTTATGTATTAGATATTTTGTTCTCCTAGTTTGTTACTTCCCTACTTTTTTTAATTGTACAAAAAAGCAGTTTTTGTGATCTGACCTTTTTTTTTTTAAGTTTATAGTCTCAAGGTTTCTGGCTTAGAAGGACTACCTCCTTATTCCCAGTGCTTTTATAGTCTGTCAAGATAAGAGTTTCTTGGCTGGGTGGTGGTAACCCACGCCTTTAATCTCAGCACTTGGGAGGCCAAGGCAGATGGATCTCAGTGAGTTCAAGGCCAGCCTGGTCTACAAAGTGAGTTCCAGGACAGCCAGGACTGTTACACAAAAAAGAAACCCTGTCTCGAAAAACAATAAAACAACAAAAGACAGGGTTTCTCTGTGTAGGCCTGGCTGTCCTGGAACTCACTCTATAGACCAGGCTGGCTTTGAACTCAGAACTCAGAGATACCCTTGCCTCTGCCTCCCAAGATCTAGGATTAAAGGCGTGCAGTACCGTTGCTGGGCCATTTTTTCTTTCTTTGTTTAGTACTTTAATCNTCCTTGATTTCATTTTAAAATTTAAAAGGAAAAGTTTCATATAAAGAGTTAATAGATCACCTACTAGGAGAAAAGGAAACATTAAAGAATATAGTACAACAGTACTAGACATGAGCAATTTCTGCTTCCAGAGATGAGGCCAAATATCCAGGGAAGGAACCTGACTCAGTTCCTATGCAAGAGCAGTAAGCACTCTTAACCCTGAGCCATTGTTCCAACCTAATAGACTCTTCATGTGTAGTCATTAAACTGAGTTTAATCTTTATAAGGAGATCTGTAAACTTTTATTGTTTATTTTTGTGTAGTACAATTGTGCCAGATAATGTCGTGTTTGGGGAATATAAAAATGAATGAATGATANACAGCCTGCCTTCTAGACGTTGCTGATTCAGTGAAGGAACGGCCTTGAACTGTGAAGATGCCCAGCGAGAAAACAGTCAGTGGTATTCTGAATTGGTAGTCTAAGTTCTGTTCCTTCTAGAGAAGAAAGCTTGTCACCTCCTAATTTTAACTGGGTTTGTATTTTATTTTTCTTTCAATTAAAGTGAGGGTTGCCAAACTATAACTGCTTTAGTTTTGTTTGCTAGGACCACCTAGAGGAAATCCCAAGCATTCTTTTGCATGTCAGCCTGAAGTAGTTTGATATAATGTTGTGTTCTTTCTAAGTGTTTGGTTTATTGCTTTCATTACATGACTAGAATCTATTTGCCATTCTTTAGATTCTTTTTCAGGCAAATTCCAGTTAGTGTCTTCTATTGGAACATGGTATTCTCTAGATATACTTAACTATGGAAAGTAGTAGAAAGTCATCTAACTATNTCCAAAAGGAATCCTAGAGAGGAGTCANCTTTCTCACTTTATAAATGAGGCTAAGGTAGTACTAAAGAGATGAAGTCATTTGTATTGTGGCCGTCAGTGCTGGAACTTAGAAGTTGAGCTATCACTTCTCTTCTTTTATATAAAATAAACTTTCTTCAGAAGCCTCATTCTTTTGTTTCCTGAAAAGAATCATCAAATTGATAGAGGCTGATTATAGTCAGAACAATTTAGAGTGTCTGGATAATCAGCCCCCCCCCAACCCCTCTATACACACACAGGGTTTTTCTCTGTAGCCCTCATTGCCCTGGAACTCTAGAGATCACCTGTTTCTGCCTCTGCAGTGCTAGGATTAAAGGCATGTACCACCACACCCAACCCAATATTTTCATTTTGTTGTTTGTTTGTTTGTTTTGTTTTGAGGCACATTTCTCTGTGTAGTCTTGGCTGTCCTGGAACTCACTCTGTAGACCAGCTGGCCTTAAACTCACAGAGATTCGCCTGCTTCTGCCTCCTGAGTGCTGGGACTAAAGGCGTGTGCCACCACTGCCACTCAGCTACTTTCATTTCTTAAACAAGCAATTTATTGATAATGGGTGTTGCAGATGTTACAAAATACTTCTTATGGAATGTAAAAGTCTGAATACAAACACCATGAGGAAGAGGCAACTTGTCTGATAGTAGTATTCTCAACATAGTACTTGGTATAGAATAAATGTGAACAATAGATACTTTTTTTTTTTTAAAAAGAAACTGACATGAAAACAGGCAGTTATCATAATGTGGTCTCACTTTCTCATTCACAGTATTTTGATTAGACATAGCAGAGACATCTTGCACCATTCAGAAAGTCAGGTAACATGGACCCTCTACTCACACTATATCCTGTTTTATATTGGAGAGAGTAGTACATGAATACAGCCTTGAGAGTTATGAAGAATTTTTGACAAACGGAGACGTAAATTCATGGATGCTACAATTTACTAAGATTGAATTATGGAGAAATAGAAAATGTGAACAGTCCAGTACTGAGTAGGAAGATTGAATCAGTAAAAAAGTCTGTCATAGAATAAGCCCAGGGTCTGATGACTTCACTAATGAGTTCGGTCAAATATCTAAAAAGACTAGTACCAGTTCTGCAAAAACTCTTTAAAATTTGGAAAGGACTCCTAAGTTCACTCCTCAGCGCCTGTATTACTCTGATACATAAACCAGACATGGATACAAGAAAAAGCCTGGCCTGATGATGGATGCCTGTAAGTTCAGCACTTAGGCAGAAGTAGGTAGATCCCTGTGAGTTCAAGGGCAGGNTAGTGAGACCCTGTCTCAAAAAACAAAACAAGACAAAAAAACTAAACTATTATTCTTGAACACATAGAGAAATCTTCAGTAAGCTATTGAGAAAAATTTAGTGGCATATTAAAAAGATGATTCGCCATGGTAAAGTGAGATTCATTCAGAAGTGCAAGGGTGGTTCAACACATAAATATAGGTGACCATATCAAGAGAATAAAGGACAGAATCATAGGGTGATTATTTTAGTAGAAGCAGGAAAAGCATTTGACAAAAGCCAATATCCCTTGGCAAAAACTCAACAAATTAGGTATAGAATTAATAACATAATAGTCACCAATTTTGACAAAATCCACAGCTAACATCCTGAATGGGAAAATGTTGAAACTGGAAAAAGACAATGTTGTACATTTTATCACTTCTCTTTGACACAGAATGGCAAGTCCTATTCAGAGCAGTTAGGTAAGAGAAAGCAATAAAAAGCATCCAAACTGAGAAGAAGTTAAACTGTCTCTCTGACTCAAATATAAAATGACCCCAGAGTATTTTGGTTCCCAAAACCAAAATAGCAATATTCAGAGGTGGAGCTTTAGAGGAAATGATTAGATCGTAAGGCTTTGCCTGTATCAATTACTCCACTGAAGTGTTCACAATTTATGGCATTATTGGGAGGTGGAAGAACTCGGGGATGAGGCCTAGTTGGAGGAAATAGGTTACTGGGAGCATGCCTTTGGAAGTTACATCATTTCTCAAGGTTACCTCTTTTGCTTCCTGGTGGCAATGAAGCGAGCAGCTCTCTCCTGTCATTCCTTGGGCCATTGTGACATGGTCTGAAAGCTGAAATTGTGAGCCCAAATCAGTTTATAAACAGTTCCTCTCAGATAGTTGTCACATTGACAGAAACTCAACATATTTAGAAAATTCTGAAGGTGACACAAACACACAGAATACATTCATGTGGAGGATATAAAATCAACATAGAAGTGAGGGTTGGGGAGCTAGCTCAGAGACAGCATGTACATTTGAAGGACNTAGATTTAACCTCTGGCACTGCAAAAATAAACCAGTGAATAGGAAAGAAAAAAAAAATAACTTCTTACCCTAAATAAACCACAACNACCACCACCAACAAAAAAGCCTGTTGTGTTTTTATGTACTAACTTCCCTCTATCTTGGAAAAAACAAAAGTCTTAAAATTTGCAGGGAACCTGTGAAGTNTCTGAGTAGCCAATCAGTCTTGAGTAAAAAAAATCAGCNTCATTTTACCTGATTTCAAAATGTACTACATACTGGAACACGGGCCTGCCAATTTACAGTGATCATTCTTAAGGCCATTTCTCCACAACCTGAAGAGATCAGACCACACCTACCTGCAGCCCCCTGGGAAAGAGTTAAGCAGATCTTGCTGTGACTTGACAGCTCTTCATTTATATCTGAGTCTTTCATGCTCTTTGTCACATGGCCTGTGTTGAACTAAATCATGTGATATATTACTTCCACCAGCCTCTAAAATCTTATATGTATATTAAAAAAGGCAGAAATTCTCTTTGTTCAGGGGTTTCTCAGAAGACTCTTTATCAGTGGGATCTTTCTAGAGAGGTTCCTTTGACTTTCCCCAGCCCCATTCCCCTAATGGTTATCCATCTCATATCTATTTGGGAGGAGAGGTTGAGACAGGGTTTTTCTGAGTAGTCCTGGCTGTTTTTGAGCTCACGCTGTAGATCAGGCTGGCCTTAAAAGTGCTGGGATTAATGGTATGCATCACTTCTACCTGGCCCTCTTATTATTTTTTTTAAAGATTTGTTTCCATGTGTGTGCTTATGCATGCAGTGCCGGATTCCCTGAAACTGGAGTTAATAGGTAATTGTGAGATGCTAGACATAGATACTGGAAGCTGAACTTGGGTCCTCTGGAAGAGCAGCAAGTACTCTTTAACAAACTTTTTTTTTTCAACGTGCATTGGTGTTTTGCCTGCATGAGGGTGTCAGGTACCCTGGAACTGGAGTTACAGACAGTTATGAGCTGCCATGTGGGTGCTAGGAATTGAACCTTGGTCCTCCGGAAGAGCAGCCAGTGCCCTTAACTACTGAGCCATCTCTCCAGCCCCCTACAGCAAGTGCTCTTAACTGCTGAGCTGTCTCTCCTGCTCTCTTTTCCTTCTTAATTAACCTTCTCTCCAGGTATTAAAGGGAAATCTTTCTTTTAAGGCCCTGTCATGACCTCTTGCGCAGTTTGAACCCTTTTCTTTCTAATGGGCTTTCTTCTACCCTGAGTCTAGATCATGAACAGGAGGCCCTTTCTCCTAATAAACCTCATTCCTTAAAGATAATTATGTGTCATCTTCCTGTGCCATCTGCTGCCACTCCAGTATTATATTTAATATTACAAAACTATTGTAGCCAGGCAGTGGTGGTGCAC
>LZPO01027416.1:245863-256440 GCA_001675575.1 Neotoma lepida | reverse complement strand
GAACTCACAGAGATCCACCTGCCTCTGCCTCCTGAGTGCTGGGATTAAAGGCGTGCGCCACCACCGCCCGGCCCGTGAGTTGTTTTTTAAGTGAAGAGTTTCTATGTCTTTTACTTACGTTATTTTTCTTTTCTAAAATATTTAATAATTTTAGATAAATTTTTTTGCCCATGTAAAACAAAATTCAGAAATGCATTATTTTATATATTTATATATGTATATGTATAAATAACTATATGTATGTGTGTATATATCTATTAGTTGTTGTTTGTGTGTGTTGCAGTTCTGCCATTAAAGCCAAGGCTTCACACATGCTAGGCAAGCCCTCTATCCCTGGATTGCAATCCCACCATTATTGCACTTTTAGTTTTTCAGCCAGCCATGGTGGTTTATCATGGAACTGCTGATTCTCCTTCCTCAGCTTCCCAAGTGGCACACATTNAAGTTTTGATTTATTATTTTATTACCAGTTAGTAATACTGCCGTCTGAGATAAATTGGAAGTACAACTNCTAGTGGTTTAAAATGTAAAGGGTTCAGTTTTGGGCATACATGTTAAGAAGTTGTTTGTCTTCTCAGACGTGTCAGGGATCCACATTCTTGTTTTCTGCTGTCTTTTCTTTACTGCTGTGTTCCTGCCCCCATGTAGATTCAGTTTTGACTTCTTTTTGGGGTATATTTGTTCTTTTAGTTCTTTTTCTACTTTCATTATGTTTGCCAACTTTAGGCATATGAATCATCCTATTTGATAATTCTGTGTTTTTTTTTTTAATAAAAGAGATTTCCTTAATTGCTTTCCTTTCCTTTATAATTCATGGAGCTATCTTACATATTATTGAATTGTTCAACAAAATGAATTACATTAATGGATTTCCTGTTAGACAGCTTTAGTGTATCTGAGATGAGCTCTAGATGGTTATGATGGTTTGCTATTNTACATTTGATTTGTTAATTTGAAAATCTTTGCAGTTGCATTCTTAGAGATTGGCATATTTTTTTTCACTTTGCTATTTCATTAGATTTTTTTTTACTGTGATTATAATAATGTGGTAAAATAAATTGGAATTTATTCCATTCATGACAATTTAGTATAGGAAATACCTTTTTTCTTTTTTTCTTTCTTATTTTTGGTTTTTCAAGAGAGGGTTTCTCTGTGTAGCCCTGGCTGGCCTGGAACTCAGAGATCCGCCTGCCTCTGCCTCCCAAGTGCTGGAACTAAAGGCCTGCNCCATNAGGCCTGGCTCATCCTTGTTTCTTTTTGATTAATAGAATTTGTTGTGTTCACACTCAGGTTTCATCTTGAATATGTAGGTAGTATATTTTACAAATTTTCCATTGGTAGACACCACAGATCCTCATCCATGGGGGGGTCATTCCAAGACCCCAGATGGATCAGAAATCATAATAATGAGTTCAATATATTCTCTGCTTTTTTTCCTTATGCATAAGTACCTATGTTAAATACAAATTAGGCACAGTATGAGGTTAATAGTAACTGATTATAACAGAACAATTTATATTGTAATAATTGGGTAAATTTCATAGTTGGGTAAATATAGTCTCTAGCGCTCTCAAAGTTATCTTCTTGTACTTTAATCTTTTTCCTAAAGGAAGCATTTTACTACTTCCCTTTCACNTNCATAAATTGCTAACATCACTATTTGCTTTGACACCATTATTAAGTAAGGGTTATATGAACAGAAACATGTGATAGTAGCTACCAAGTAACCAATGGGTAGCATACACCATGTGGATATGGGGGACCAAGATGATTCACATCCTGGGTAGGCCGGAGTAGGAAGGTATGATTTCTTTATGCTGCTCAAGAGTGTACAGTTTAAAACTTATGAGTTGTTTCTGGTATTTCCCATATGATACTTTGATCACTGGTATTGAAAACTATGGCAAGTGAGACTGTAGACGAGGGTAGGTGTACNATATTCACATTTTACTGATGTTTTAGAGTTTCAACTGTTCTACAGTCATTAATACTTTTAGAATGAAATCTTTACACATATATCCATGATCTCTTCCCTAGGACAAATTCCTAGTGGAGAAAGTGCCTATTTTAAGGTTACATAAAAATTTAAGGCTTTTGTTATTAATTACCACATAGCCATTTGACTTGAAATATACCCTGGAAGGGTGGATTGTGCTAACANTAGTTCTCACTTTCATAAATGAATGAAAAAGCGAGCTCATAAGAGGTAGACTGACCCTTAGATTCACGTTTANTCCCAGAGCTTGTTTAACTATTCTGTCACACTGATTGCCACATACCTAAAAATATGGGGTTGTTTGTTTGTTTACTTTGTGATGGGGTCTCATTATGTATTCCTGGCTGGCCTGGAACAAGTTGTGAAGTAGACAAGGCTAGCCTTGAACTCATAGAGATCTGCTTGCTAGAGTGCTGGGATTAAAGGCATGTGTGACAATACCCAGCAAATAGGAGATTCTTAATTGTTAACTCCTCTTATAATTCATCATCTTTTGTAGCTTTGAGATTTTCCCTGCCCGGCAGATGTTAACATCTGTATCCTCCCCATGAAACTTCTTTAGTTAGTTTTCATGTTACCACCCTTAGATATAGTCATCACCTACATGTAGGCAAGATGATAGCTAGTTATCAAGATTCTAATCCCTCTCTACCTATGACCTTGATAGTTCTGAAAAATTCATAAATAATATATTCAATTTCCTTGTAAATAAAATATAACCTTTGTGTTATTATTATTTACTTATGAACTTCTGATAAATAATCTCTAATGTAGAGTAGATACTGTAGTGTAGCCTTGCTATAGCACAAATGTAGAGAGAATGAAGAATTATGTCATTTTACATTTTCTGTGTTAACTGCATACAAGGGAAATTGATTTGTCTTACANTTGAATAAAACATGGTTCCAAAGGACAGTTTATGTTGCATCAGGCTTTTGTTCTTATAAATGGTAATAACCAGATTATCTTAAACCAATTATTTTATATTAAAGGAATTGATATGAGATAGTTTTGTGTTTTTTATTAACATTTCTCCTTTATGAATTGTGTATCTAGAATGATGGAGAAATGATGTTATGTAAGTACATTGTTTTTCAGCTGATTTAAACTTAAATCCTCAAACACAGAAATAATGAGACGTAAAAATAATTAGCCTTAAAGGACACAATCAATAAGACAAAATGACAGCCTACAGAATGGGAAAAGATCTTCACCAACCCCACATCTGACAGAGGGCTGATCAACAAAATACATAAAAAATTCAAGAAACTAGACATNAAAGTACTGAACAATCCAATTAAAAAATGGACTACAGAGCTGAACAGAGAATTCTCAAAAGAAGAATCTCAAATGGTTGAAAGACATTTAAGGAATTGTTTAACATCCTTAGTCATCAGAGAAATGAACGTTAAAACGACTCTGAGATACCATCTTACACCTGTCAGAATGGTTATGATCAAAAACTCTGATGACAGTCTATGTTAGAGAGGATGCGGAGCAAGGGGAACACTCCTCCACTGTTGGTGGGAGTGCAAACTTGTACAACCACTGTGGAAATCAGTATGGTGGTTTCTCAGAAAATTGGGAATTGATCTACCTCAAGACCCAGCTATACCACTCTTGGGCATATACCCAAGGAATGCTCAGTCATACCACAAGGATACATGCTCAACTATGTTCATAGCAGCATTATTTGTAATAGCCAGAACCTGGAAGCAACCTAGATGTCCATCAACTGAAGAATGGATAAAGAAAATGTGATACGTATATACAATGGAGTACTACTCAGAAGAGAAAAATAGTGACATAAAATTTGCAGGCAAATAGATAGAACTAGAAAATATCATTCTGAGTGAGGTAACCCAGACTCAGAAGGACAAGCATGATATGTACTCACTCATAAGTGGATACTAGCAAAGGACAATCAGACTGCAATCACAGCTCCAGGGAGGCTACCTAGCAGGAAAGACTCTAGGAGGGACCCATGGATCGCTCATCGAAAGAGAAATAGATGAGATCTACATGAGCAAACTAGGGTCAAGGAGTAATGGAGGGCAAGGGATGGGGGACAAGAACATAAGGGAACGGGAGGTTTGAACTGGAATAGGGACAGAGTGGGAGGGCAAGGAAAGAGAGATCATGATAAATGAAGACATCATGGGAATAGGGAGAAACAGAGTGCTAGGGAAGGAAGTTCCCAGGAATCCACAAAGATGACCCCACCTTAGACTACTGACAACAGTCCAGAGGGTGCCTGAACTGGCCTACTCCGGTGATCACATGGATGAATACCCTAACTCACTAGAGACTGATGGATGCTGATGCAGAGATTCATGGCTGGGGGCCAGGCTGAGCTCCAGGAGCCCAAAAGATGAAAGAGGAGGGATTCCATGAGCAAGGGGCATCCAGATGATGATGAGAAAATGTACAGAGATGGCCAACCAAACTAGTGGAAACACATGAACTGTGGATGGATTGATAGCCATAGAGTCCCCATGGTACTGGACTAGGACCTCGGGATACACGAGACAGTTGTTTAGCTTGAACTCTTTAGGGGGCCCCCAGGCAATGGGATTGGGACCCGTCCCTGGTGCATGAGCTGGTGTTTTGGAGTCCAGTGCCTATGGTGGGACACCTGGTACAGCCTTAGTGCAGAGAGGAGAGTCTTGGTCCTACCTCAGCTGGATGTACCAGGCTCTGCTGACTCCCTATGAGAGACCTTGCCTTGGAAGAGGTGGGAATAGGGGGAGGGCTGGGAGGAAGGCTGGGGGGCGGGAGGAGGGAAGAGAGGGGGATCTGTGGTTGGCATATAAAATGAATAGAAAAATCTTTTAGTAAAAAAAAAATAATTAGCCTTAAACTCGTACATTTAATCCCAGCATTCAGGAGGCAGAGGCAGGTAGATCGCTGAGTTTCAGGCCAACCAGGGCCTGAAAACTATCTCCCAGCTAAACTAAACTAACAAAAAAGTAAAAAAAAACTTTAGTATGTAGATGTACCACCCTCCATGTGTCATGATTACTAATGTCTAGGAATTTCATTTATAATTCTTATCCCCTTTCTTGGATTTTAAATATGGTGATGATGGTGGTGTNCACCATGGGGTTCATGTGGGGGTCAGAAGACAACTTTTGGGAGTTGGTGCTCTTACTGCACCCTGCTAAAGCAGGGCCCCTATTGCTTCTGCTGCTCTGTATACCCTATCTGGTTGGTTAGTGTACTTCCAGCCCATTTTCCTGTTTCCATATCTCAATGTATGAGTGCTGGGATTGTGGATACAGACAACCACGTCTGGTTTTTGTGGGTTCCAGAGATCAGACTTAGGTTGTCAGGCTTGTGTGGCAAGCACCTTTATCCCCTGAGCCATCTCTCAGCCCTTTCCTGGATTTTTATTTTTTAATTTTTAAATATGGGCAGGTGTGCATATGAGAATCATCCTCTGTAATGCTGTTTGCCTTCTTTGATGCAGGGTCTCTCATTAGCATGGAGCTCACCAGCTAGGCTAGCCAGTGAGTCCTAGGATGCCCTGTCTTTGCCTTCCTAGCTTCAGGATTATAAGAGCATACCACCGTGTCTGAGTTTTTACATGGTTATGCGGGTTGAAAGGCAAACACTTAACTCAGTGAGCTGTTCCCTCAGCCTGAAAATAGTAATTTCATAGCTAGAATACTTCTAGAATGTGGTGTGAGAGCCTGCAGGCCTGTTACCAAATTGGGCTCTCTCATCTGAGAGAGGTTCAAGCCCTTGGAGATGAATTTCTGCCATTGAGTCTGCTGAGAGTGAGGATTTGAGATCATGCTAGTGTAGAAGAAGCAGGCTGAGCTGGCTAGCAGACCAGGTTCAGGCATTTGTCACCATCATAGACAACGATGGTCAANTTGGTCTTGATTTTCAGTACTCCAAGGATAGCTACCACTGTCTGAGCGGCCATCTTGGCTAGTCTCTGCTTTGTCCTTTTGTAAGGAGGCTTTGGTGGATTATGACCTGTGTGTCTCATACTGTCCTATGCAAAGGTAACAAAAAGGCTGGTTTAGCTCTGTGCTGGTATACTGCATCTCTGTTCCGAGAGGCACTGGCATCATTCAAACTCCTGTGTCCAAGGAGCTGCTTACTGCTGCCTGGCATTGACAACTGCTACACATGGGTTGAGGAGGGCTGTACCATACACTGCCACTCTGAGCAACTTTGCCAAGGCCATCTTTGATGTTATCTCCAGCCACCTGACTGGGAAGAAGACCCCTGCCTCAAGTCTCCCAGTCAGAAATTCATGACCATTTTGTAAAAATTCATACCAGAGTCCCTGTGCAGAGGACCCAGGTTCAGCTACAGCTGAACAACATAGACATTGTTTTATTTGTCTTCAATTTTTAAAGTTTTTGGTTCTTTTATGCAGGTGCCAGAGAGTTGAACTCAGGCCCTCATGCTTGTATAGCAAGTACTTTTACCTTTGAGCCATCTGCCCCGCCAAAGATTTTGTTTGTTTGAGACAGGGTCCCAAAGTGTAGCTCAGGATGGCCTGGAATTCTTGAGCTTTCCTCAGCCTTCTGAGTGCGAGACTTAACTGTGACCAGCGAAAATGAGGTTTTTTTTCTCTTTAATTATTTTTTCTTTTTTTGATGTGGTCTCTTGTAATTCATCCTGGCCTTGAACTTGGCTGTGTAGCCAAGGCTGGCATTGAACTTGTACTTCTGCCTTCACTTCTCAAGCACTGGAATTACAAGCATATGCCATCATGCTTAGTATCTAGGGTGTTGCCGGGGGTGTGTGTGTCACATCCAGGGATGTGTGCATGTTAGNCATGTACTCTACTAACAGAGCTATCCCTTTAACCCAACATAGGGGTTTTTATCTTATTTTGTTTGTTTATTTTAATTTTGTTTTTTCCAGACAGGGTTTTTCTGTATAGCTGTAGCTGTCCTGGAACTTGCTCTCTAGACCAGGCTGGCCTCGAACTCACAGACTTCCATCTGCCTCTGCCTTCCGAGTGCTAGGATTAAAGGCGTGCACCATCACTGCCAGGGTTATTTTTTTCTAGATTTACTTATTTTTATGTGTTTGAATTTTTTGCTTGCGTGTGTGTATTGTGCACCCTGAATGTGCCTGACCCAAGGAGGTCAGAAGAGGGCATCAGATCCCCTGGGTCTGGTGTTATAGAGAGTTTTGAATCTCCATGGGGATGCTGGGAACTGAATCTGAGTCCTTTGTAAGAGCAGGTAATGCTCTTAATCCCTGAGCCATCTCTCTAGCCCCAAGCNTTGGCTTTATTTCTGCTTTTTTTGTCATGTATTTGGGGCTCTTTTATTGCTGTTTGTGCATTCTTTCTTGAGCTCTGTGGTCTGCTGGGTATCTCTTCTGATTCAACTCTGGTACCTAGTTCAGCTCATCAGAATGCAGCCTTGCTTCCCTCAGGATGTCCTTGGCCATGTGAATTTCCCTTCCAAGCTGCCTAGAGAATTTCTGCTCTGCCAACTCCTGATGGCAGCATGCCATGGCCTGGGCTGATGTTGGCAGGAGCTTCTTTTCCCAGTTAGGTGTGGCAGATGTGTGGCCTAGCTGCTTTGTCCACTGCCATGGCCTGGCATATTCTTTCCAGTCTGTTTTTATTATATTTTTACATGGTTCATATTGTGCCATATATAATTTTGTATTTTATTCTTTTCATTTACTATACATTTTCTGGCTTTGGTATTTCATTAAATGGATATACCTACCATACCTAATAATTTCATTTTATGCTTTTTGTCCTCTCTCACTCTCCTTCTCTCCTCTCCTTTCCGCCCTTCTTTTTTACAAGGTCTCGCTATGTTGCCTAGTTGGGGCTTCAACTCCTAGGCTGAAGTTGTCTTGTCTTAACCTTGTGAGTAGCTGAATTGTGAGCACATACCCTGTGCCTGGCAGTAGTTTCATTTAAAAATCAGGTAATAATACAAGTCAAGACTTGTGCGTTTCAGGAACTGTTCATATTTTTCCCCCTCCTGAATTGATGTTCTNTGACTTGAAATGGGTATCTTTGGATCTTGAGGAAAATCTTCAAACAAAAGTTTCTAGTTACAGTAAAATTTGACCCAGATTTCTTTTTCCCTTTTTCTCATTTGTCTCATCGAACTTAGTAAAGTATTTTCCTTTTTTTTTCTTTTTTCTTTTTTTTTGATTTTTCGAGACAGGGTTTCTCTCTGTAGCTTTGGCGCCTTTCCTGGAACTCACTCAGTAGCCCAGGCTGGCCTCGAACTCACAGAGATCCGCCTGCCTCTGCCTCCCGAGTGCTGGGATTAAAGNGAGTGCTGGGATTAAAGGCGTGCGCCACCACCGCCCGGCCAGTATTTTCTTTTTTTAGAGGTATATAGTAGGACACAGCTTGGGGCTTTAAGTTATTGCTCATTCTTTCATACCAAAATTAGAGAAAACTAAACTAGACAGGGTGGTGGTGACCCACTCTTGCATTCCAACACTTGGAAGACAAAGAGGATGGAGAGTTGAGACTGTCTCAATAAACAACAGTAAAACTAGGAAAGGTCAAATATGTAAGAATTACTGGATCTTTTCCTTATTTATGATTTTACTTTCCCCTCCTTTATTTCTGGATTATTATTATTTAATTCAGACATTTTGAGTAAGTGACAGTCACTTTTCTCTTTGGATGGTAAGCATTAAAAGTAGCCACTCTCTTGAAAAATCTAAATAAGTAAGTAAGTAAGTAAGTAAGTAAATAAATAAATAAATAAACAAATAAATAAATAAATAAATGGAGCCACAGAGCCTTGACATGGTGGCATGGCAAACACCTTTAATACAAGTACTTGGCAGCGTGTGGCAGCAGGATCACTCTGTGTTCCAGGTCAGCCTTGGCAACATAACAAATTCTAGATTGGTCTCGGCCTGTGCTGGTTATATAGTGAGACCCTGTCCTTTCCTTCTTCTTGTCCTGGATAAGTAAGTAAGTAAATAAATAAATAAAGGTAGCCTTGGCATCAGATGATTTCCCTCTTAGTGCTCAAATGAAGGTAATAATGTATGGGCTGTGTTTGTGAAAGCTGATAAACTAAAACTCCATGCGACTAAGTCCCAAAAGATTCAGTATTGTTGAAAGCTGGTNTTAACAGTAGTTAGTTTGTGTGGCANGGAAGGGTATGACTTGGAAGTCAGTAAGCATGGAACTTGGTGAGAATCATGAGGTCAGCAGTGACTTCTAGGTTTTGTGGCTATAGAGTGACTTGATTTCTGTATTTTTTTTCTTTGGGGGGGATGGGATGATGTGGGTTTTGAGACAGGGTTCCTCTGTGTAGCCTTGGCTGTCCTGGAACTTGCCCTGTAGACCAGGCTGGCCTGGAACTCAGATTTGCTTGTCTCTGCCTCCTGAGTGCTGAGATTAAATGTGTGTGCCACCACTGCCTGGCAATCTCTGTATTTCTTTACCTATTAAATACTTTCAGTTTTAAATGACAGCTAACAGTTATCATTTTTCTCCCCTACATTCCATGTTAATTACTTTTTGAACTATATGCTAATTACTAAACTATTTGGTCACCATGTTGGAAAAATAATATAGCACTTTCATTTGATGAACTTTTCAGTTTGATTTGTGGTTGCTTGCTAATATATTATGATATACCTATTTGTAAACTTCTGTCTGTTTGGGGTAAATTGACTTTTCTAGGTGTGATGGTAAAGGCATGCTTGTGAAAAGCAGTTATTTTGGCTTTTCTGTTTTGTAGAAATTCAATATGCTTGGAGTACTTGGGATAAATTCTTTTGAAAGTTACACAAAAACAGAATGAAAATAAATAGAGAGTTATTGGTATACCCTCGAGGATCATGATTCCTGAAATTGCAGTATTCCAGTGAAGAGCGCCAGTCAGACTTGTGGGTGTGGACTTGGATTTGAACTTNATAGGTCAGAGCCAGGGTGGAGTAGGGAATAGTGGAAACACAAAGTTTGGCTGAAAAAATACTTTAAAAATAGTTTATGTGAGTGTCTCAGTCTGTAGTCCAGACTAGCTTCAAACTCATGGTAATCCTCCTGCTGCAGAGTCCCAGGTGCTGGGCTTATAGGTACAAACCACCATGCTAGGCTTTGTTTGTTATTTTAAGGGTTGCATTTTTTTTTGTTTTTGTTGATTTGTTAGTCTTATTTAACTTAAATATAAATATAATGATGAATGGCATGAGCCTTTGTGCATGTGTGTGGTTTGGTAGAAGATGTGGATGGGATAGGATGTAGGGAAAAGGATGAACAGAGGCTCTTCTTTCTCTTTTCATTTGTTTTAAATTGCTGCATTACATAGTATTTTTAAAAATATGTACATTGTAGTATTTTGAAGTGCATGTCCATTATGGAATGGTTGTTTGCTTCATTTTCAGTGGCCTTGTTTATTTTTGTAGTAGTCAGTAGTGTCAGTAATTTTGGTGTTGTGTGGGAAAGCTATTAATTTAACCATTGGAATTTAGCAGTAAGTAATAGCAGAAATAAGGAGCTCAAGGACTAAATTTCCTTATGATTTTAGATGGTAATCCCCCTTCCAGTGTTATCCTTCGTGTATTCTACATGGCTGCCTTCTGATATATTCTCCCACCTCTTTTCTCA
>LZPO01027416.1:230838-245833 GCA_001675575.1 Neotoma lepida | reverse complement strand
GGTCAGGTGTCATTGTCATCTGTAGATGTATCTCAAAATGACACTTTGCCTTTAGTGACATGGAGCTCAAAGCGGCAGTCTTTTCCAATTGTGAGTTGTACTAAATCTGTCAAATAGGAAGCTAGCCTAGGGATGTGGGGACGAACTAATACAAGGTTTAGTTTAGTATTTGCTAGACAAGTATGTCCTTATTGCAGAGAACTTTGAAAAGAAGATGAAGGAAATGAGCTCTAACCACTGGTGTACTTTTCTTTGTGTGCTGTAAAATCAGCTGTGGATTGAGCAGTGGCTGGAGGGTAAGGAGTGGCCTTCAAAGATAATCCTGGATCTTGGTTATAATGTGGGCAGATCACCATTGTTTCAGTGGTGTAGAGTAGAGAAAGAGGACCTCTGCTGGCCGAGGTAACTGGATAGTGCTGATAAATATCTCCTGAAGGGATTATATTGATAGCCTTAAGGTTCAGTAAGAAGTTTGTGTTTTGACCAAAACAGCCCTGGCCTTGACCAGAATAGACAGTCTGAACACCAAATCTTGAGCCCCTAAGTAAGGAATATGTCTACACATTGCCAGACTATGGCTAACACTTATCTGAAAACAGGTGATCTGCCAGTATTGGAGCTGTGACACAGAAACACAGGTTTGCGTCCTTTCCATATGGTAACATTTTCCATACAATGTAATGAGTCTTCTGAGACTGGAGAATAGTTCCAGTTGTTGTGGCTGTCCTAGCCAGGGAGCCCATTAGATTTTGCTCATAACAAAGAAACAGGAAGTAGCAACATTGACAGTGGGGTTAGCTGCAGGATAAGTAGTTTAACTGAGTCAATATTTAACAATTCCAACTGGATTAACATTCTGTCAGTGTACTANAGAGCGTTAGGAGCTCTTGTATTGAAATTGGCTTTGTTCTCTGTGATTCTCTGTTTCATTGTATATGATTTGTTCACAGTATGTGTATAAAGTCTAATAGAAGTGTCTGGCTTCTCAAAAAAATTACANTTTCCTACAGTATAATGAATTTCAGCCTCCCTACTAGTTCCATGTGTATATAGTAGTATGTAGCTGGATGACTAGTTTATTCTTAAAACTTACATGTAAACACATTTATTACTTGTTAACTAGTATTTCTTTTTCCAGTTTCTCTTCAGCAACGGGTAGCAGAATTGGAAAAAATTAATGCAGAATTTTTACGTGCACAGCAGCAGCTTGAGCAAGAATTTAATCAAAAGAGAGCAAAATTTAAGGAGCTATATTTGGCTAAAGAGGGTAAGTTCACCAGTCTCTTTCCCAGCTCCCCTGCCAAAACTGTTTTAAATGTTAAGTTTCTGATAGTACAGTGTTTGTTTGTAATTGAGTGAACTGTGAATGTGTGTGTGTATGTGTGTGTGTGTGAGATATACTAAAAATAATGCTTTTTGGAACTAGGGTTTTCAGTAGAGTTGGGGAACAAGTAAAAAATGCATCATTAAGGTTTGTTTGTTTTCTAACATTAATGATATTTAGTTGTAGTTGGCTACTTGAGGTACAGTCCCTGGGTATGTTGTGTAGAAACTGACATTTCATGGAATTTACTGAACAAGTGTTCAATTATTTTCTCAGTACATACTGTTAAGTACCTACTTTGTGAAATACGTTGTATTTAGGTATTGGGCATTCCATGGGCGCAAAATTCATGTGGTCCTTTAGGTTGATTGAACTGAAGGTGAGGAAAACAGATGTAGAGTCATTGTGTTATCAGTTGTTAAAGATGAGTGTTTAAGTAAAGTAAATCTGGTGGAGGATCTAATTTGGGAGAGTCAGGGAAGGTCTTTACATTCTAGCTGTTGGCCTAGAAACAGTATAGGTATGGCTTCCATGGTATCATTGTGGAACAGCTGCAGGAGCATCAGGCTTACCTGGGAAACTTCTTAGGAGTGCACATATTTGGGTTGTNTCCCACNTTTGCTGAGTCAGGAACTGGGATGAGGGTCCAGTGGTCCAATGGCTGGTGTTTTAACAAGCTTCCAAGATGATTCAGCTTCAGAGTTTCTGATTTACTAGGATTCTGGGATCCCACAGCTTGCATTTTTAACAAGTTACTTGGTGATGCTGTTATTTATGCGTTAGGTAGCACACTTTGAGAATCACTAGCCTAAAGCAATATCTTTTACATTTTTTAATTGAAAATTTTTGTTGAGATAGTATCTTAAACTCCTAAAATAACATCTTGGGCTTGAAAGTCTTTTAAAAAACAATCTTGTCAATGTTCTACAACAAAACTATGTATGTAACTGGGTGTGGTGGCACGTACTTTTAGCCCAGCACTCCCCATCACCTTACTCCCCCTTTTCCCCCTATCCTTTTCCATCCTTTGCTTCAGATAGAGTTTCATATAGCNCAGGTTGGCCTTGGACTCTTCCTGATCCTCCTGTCTCTATTCCCAAGTACTGGGATTACAGATGTGTAATACCTGGGGCCATGTACATTCTAGTCAAGCATTCTATTCCTGGGGTATCCCAGTCTCTTTCTCTTTTAAAGTTTTTTCTACCTTCGATTGACAAGTAAACTCTGAGCAATGATGTGGTGTCAAGATGACCTGTTAATACATTTAATGCACATATATAAGGTTCTGCTAGGATTTCTCTGATGCTAAGTTCAAACTCAGTATGGTCATGGTTAATGCCATCCTTTTCTTCCTTTTACTTCTCACATAAATATGTTGGTCATTCTCTACAGATTCTTCAGGGTTTTTTTTTTTTGAGTAATTTTTATTTTTATTTTATGTGCATATATTATGTGTTTTGCCTGCATGTATTCCAGATCTTGGAATTATAGACAGTTGTGAGCTGCCATGTGGGTGCTGGGAATTGAACCCAGGTCTTCTAGAAGAGCAGTCAATGCTCTTAACCACTGAGCCATCTCTCCAGCCCCAATTTTTGGTTTTTCAAGACAGGGTTTTTCTGTGTAACAGCTTTGGCTGTACTGGAACTTGCTTTGTAGACCAGACTGGCCTTGAACTCACTCTGCCTCCTGAGTGCTGGAATTAAAGTCATGCACCACCACCTGGCTTTTTTTTTTTTTAACTTATTTATTATTTAATTTTATGTGTATGGGTACTTTGCCTGCATATATGTCTGTGTACTATGTGTGTCTAGTGACCACGGAGACCAGAAGATTCCCTGGGACAGAAGTTAACAGACAATTGTGAGGTTTCATGTGGATGTTGGGGGTTGAACTTGTGTCCTAGTTTTTCTTTATTCAATAAATCAAAGTTAGTGTTGAAAGCTTGTTTGATTTGTTTTCCATTTACCTTTGTTCCCAAATAAAGCTTTTAGGTTTTCCATTGTCTTTGAAGTTATTTTCTGTAAAGTTTTGTAAAAAAACAAAAATAAGAACTCCTCCCACTCCCTCCTGCCCTCCCTTCCTTTCTTTNTTATTATGTGTGTGGGTGTGAGTGTATGTGCTAGTGCATGCAGTGGAGGTTAGAGGATACCTTTGTGGAGTTCAGTCTCTGCTTCTACCTTTTCTCAGGTTTTGGGATCAAATTTAGGTCATCAGGCATTAGCAGCAGGCGCTTTTACCCACTGAACCATCTCACTGGCCTACAGCCCCCCGTTTCNGACATGAATTATCAGTTTTATATTGAATTAAACAGCTTTGATATGGTTTAGTTAAAAATACTTGCCCTAAGCCATGGGGGGGGTGGGTGACGCACACCTTTAATCCCAGCACTTGGGAGGCAGAGGCAGGCAGATCTCTGACTTCGAGGCCAGCCTGATCTATAGAGCTAGTTCCAAGACAGCCAGGGCAGTTACACAGAGAAACCCTGTCTTGAAAAACCACAAAAACAAAACAAAACAAAACAAAAAAACTTGCTATGTTAAAATTAATTACTTGAGTTAACTCTACTTTATTATCTGACATTGTTAACAAATTGAAGCTGGCCATAGAGAACACTGAGGCGGCTGTTTAAAAATGACAGAAGGAATTCTATGATCCTTTCTTGGTGGGCTTCCTAAAGGCAACACATGTGGTATATAAGACATCCGTGTTGATTATTTCATTTTTATCTTGGACACTTGTCCATATCATAATAAAAATTAAAATTAAAACTTTCTTCTCAACTAGCAGCTTATATATTGTACCTGCTATGAAGGTGGAGGCCAGTCTTTATGATCGTCACAGGCATAAACAGTGTGCAATGTAGCGTTGATGTGCTCAGCAGTTTTTGTCTTTCAGCAAAAGAGGTCAAGGTGACTCAAAAGTCCAAACACTGCTTTTCCACTGGAAGGGACAGTTTTGCTGCTACTATAACTGCTGAACTGCATTTATTTGGAATATCACTGAGTNGTAAATGCAAACAGTAGTGAGGACTACTGATAAAAGAGAGGANAAGGCTGTTTTTTGACCCCTTTTACTGCCTGTTTTTGTCTTAGTGTGCATTTTTTTCAAGCTGACTTCAGTTGGGAATATTATAAAATTTCANAAAGTTTTGTTGATTTTTTCTGCTAAACCTTAAAAAGATACTCTTATTGCACCTTTCTTCCTTTAACCAGTTCAGTCAGTGCTCAGTACTACAGCAGTGTTTATGCTTCAGAAATCTCAGTCCAGATTGTTAGTGAGGCCCTATTCTCTGATGCTCCAGACGAAAGACTGTGGGAGAAAATGATAGAAATGGAGGTTGAGTTTTCCAGTGGTGTCCAAAAGGACTGTATGCACGGCCATAATTTACACGGTGCTCTGGTGAGTTTTCCAGTGGTGTCCAAAAGGACTGTATGCACGGCCATAATTTACACGGTGCTCTGGTGACATGTGTTCAATTAGATAGGGCTATGAAACAAGGAATATTTTTAAAATTACAATTAAAACCATGAAGAAATAAAGATAAATAAGAAAAACTAATTAGAGAACTTGCAAACAAAATACAAAAATAAGAGACTAAGCCAAGCATGGTGCCATGTGCTTTTNAATCCAGCATTTGGGAGGTGGAGTTAGAAGGATCTTAAATCTGAGACCAGCCTGGGGATAGATAGCAAGAGCCTCTCTGAACAACAACTTCATCAACAGCAAATGAATGCAGGAAATATCATATTAGCCCCTCAACTGACAGAGGACAATGGAATAACATCATCAGAGTACATAAAAATGATTGTCAACCTAGAATTTTAATATTTAGCTGAGTTCTGGAAGAATGAGGACAAAGTGCATCTTTGAGGCACATAAATACTAAGAGCATTTGTCACCTGCACAGTCACTGGAGTAACTGGTAGGACCTAGGTTTGCCAGAAGAGAACTAAACAGGGAATATTTGGAACATAAATTATACAAAGGTGAGAACTGATAAATTTGACTACTAAAAAACACCAAAATCCATTCTAATTCACATATAGAAACGCTTTTAAAAAGTCTTAAATGTCTTTTGGGCTGAGGAGAGCACTTGCTGTTCTTGCAGAGGACCCAGATTTGGTTCCCTGCACCCACATTGCTGCTCACAGCTATCTTTAACTCCAGTTCCAGCAAATATATGCCCTCTTCTGGCTCTGCTAGCACCAGGCAACTACCTGATGCATAGATATACATGTAGGCAAAATGCTCATATATGTAAAATGANAATAATACTAAAAAATGTTCTGGAAGAAACTAATAAACAGACAAACTTAATTAAAATTATTGGATCATAAAAACAAAGAAAAATAAAGACAAAAATAGAAAGGGGAATAATTGGGAAGAGGAAGGTGATCAGGAGTTGGAGAGGATAGGATCAAAATTACATGAATGTATAAAAATGTGAAATTCATTATGCATAATTCATGTACAATTAATTTTTGTTAATAAAAACATGGAGAAAATTAAACAAAAAACAAGTCAAGCATTTGGGAGCCTCAAGCAGGAGGACTGGTATAGCTGGAGCACATAATAGTTCTACTTTTAGTTTTTTGAGGAACTTTTGTATTCGGTCATCAGTACTTTATTATTTTGCCAGAGGTCCTCATAGATAGTACAACAAAATAAAATACAAAGAAATTAGTTACAAAATTAAATAATGAAGGAAAGGGAATTTTCCCTTTTTTGAAAAACTGTTTGCTTAAAGAATTGTTCACCATTCTTTAACATTAAAATGTATGTTATTGAATATTGATTATAGTTCATATTATTCAATATGAAGGAAGAATTAGTGCCAGTATTTTCCAATTTTTGTAAAAAATAAACTGCAAGGGACACTGTATAAGTAGTATTGTCCAGACAAAACCTAGAAAAGATGTAACAAGACATCACAAGAACTTTATGCATGCATTCCTTAGAAATACAGATGTCTAAATCCTCATTAAATGCTTGAAAATCAAACAGTGTGAAAGAATAAGATTGTGACCAATTGGACCTCATCCTAGAATTGCAAGGTTGGTCAAACAATCATTGTAATATACATTACAGTCAATAGGATAGAAACCAGGCTGGGCATGGTGGTGCCTGCCTTTAATCCAGCACTCTGAAGGCTGAGGCAATTGGGTCCCTGTGATTTTGAGGCCAGCTTGGTCTATATAGAGAGAGTTCCAGGACAGCCAGAGCTTACATAGTTGTCTTAGTTAGGGTTCCTATTGCTGTGAAGAGACACCATGACCACAGCAACTCTTACAAAGGAAAGCATTTAATTGGGGCTTGCTGACAGTTTCAGAGGTTCAGTCCATTACCATCATGGCGGGACATGGCAGCATGCAGGCAGACATGGTGCTGCAAAAGGAGCTGAGAGTTCTATATCTAGATCTGCAGGCAGCAGGAGACGGTGTGCCACACTGGGCATAGCTTGAGCAATATGAGACCTCAAGGCCAGCCCCCACAGTAACACATTTCCTCCAACCAGGTCACATCTCTTAATAATGCCACTCCCTATGGGCCAACTATTCAAACTTAGGAGTCTAAGGGGGTCATACCTGGTAATTCAAACCACAACAGTAGAGAGACCAGCCTCAAAAAACAAACAAAAGATAAAAACCAAAGCACACAAACTTCTCAGTCGATAAAGGAAAAATTATTTGTAAAACTGCACACCTGTTCATGATTAAAAACACTAAACTAGAAACAGAAGGAAGCTTGCCAGCTTGATAAAGGGCACCTATAAAACATCTTTGCTCAGAAGAGTAACAGATTGTCTCTCATGTGGGGGGNGTGTGTTTGTGTGTGTGTTATGTGACATACATGACATGGAGTAGAAGACTGAGGAAGGAAGAGCAGTCGTAGTGGAGAAAGGCGTTTGAGAGATTAATGAGGGTAGAAAAAAGACAAAAATGTTGTGTACTTCTTCATACAGAAACTATATAAAATGACCCAAAAGCAGAAAGGGGACTATTTCTGGTGGAAGAGGTTTGAAGATATTAGGGTTACGATTTTTACTAGGACATAATAGGATTATCGGAAGGTTTTTTGTGGGGGAATGTCAAAAGAGACACCCAAGGTGGATTACTGAGGTGTAAAGAGTTAATTAGAAAAGTTATTAATGCACAGTGGGGTCTCCAAGGAGAGTTCAGGCCCTAGCACCAGAGGCAGACAACATTGCAGGGTCTTTGAAGAGAGGAATCGTAATGTGTACCTACCTATGGCAGAAGTGGGAGTCTCTTCTTGTACCTTTCTGATCATGTGGGGAACTGGGGTGTTTACAGAACTAGCCCACAGCCTTATTCTCATTTTTATTCTTTTTCATATTCCCAGGCAGACCGGGAGTCAGCGAAGGGGGTGAGGAGCAGGATGTGTGGCCACCAATCAATACCTGCTTTGATGTAAACTCAGTTTCCCATTTGAGAGGTCCTGGCTCTGGCTAGGGATTCAATATCTCAGTAAGGGTGCCTTTTAGTGTCTGTGAGAGAGAAAAGGCTGCTATAGGGATGTGGCCTAACAGTGGCTAGATTCAAACACTACCTTCTTAGAAATGGTTTTTAACCCAAGCATGACTTATTCTTCTCCAAACCTCATGAGTACTGTCTTTTTACTATGTGCCTTTCTGTTGGATACTGGTTTTCCACACTCCCATCAGAATGAACCAGTTAACTCTGTTTACAGCATTTTGAGGCTTCTCTATTCTATAACTCAAAAGTTCTTCCATATTCTTGCTATGAGCCAGTTTCAAACCTATGAACCATGTGGTCTCACAGCAGCTCACCCACTTTTGGTATAACTCTTGTGTATTTATTAGTTTTCTTGTTATGACAAAATCCCTGGCGTGGTTGAAGGAGCTACAGTAGACCTATGTCAGGGAAGGGATGGTCACATTAGATTTAGATCGGCAGTCAGAAAAACAGAGCCAGGTGAATGTTGATGCTTGGCTTACGTGCTTTTTTATTTAGTCCAGGACCCCACCCCTACACTCAGGTGGACCTTTCTTTGTTCAGTTAAACCTCTCTCAGTTCAGTTCAGTTAAACACGACCATAGGTTTTCCTCCTGGGTGACTCATCTAACCGATAGTGAAGATTAACCGTCACAATGGTCTTCCTAAATCAGAAGGAAAACTCTGCATTAGAAACAGATAAGTAGAATATGGTGATGTGTACCTGAAATCCTGTTACTAAGGAGGCTAAGACAGAAGGATTGAGAGTTTGCATCCATTTTATGTTATAGTGACAGACTGTTAGGGAGGGAAACCTAAGAAAAGTCTGGTCACTGATCAATGTATGAATAGATACCCAAACTCCTTATAAATGAGAAAGTATAGATTTAAAAGTTGAACATTGGTGTTCATGGTAGTCATAATTTTTTTTTTTTAATGNAGAGAATAGTGAGAGTTGGGCGGTAAGAGAAAACAGACACATCTCTGTAGAGGGATGATAGGCTTATCCTTGTTTTCTTTGCAGTGTTAGGGACCAAAACCCAGGGCCTTGTACATGCTAGGTGAGTGCTATACCACTAAACTACATTGCTGACTCTACACATCCATCTTTTTTGGAAGTCATAACCAAATATATGCCCTATCTAGCTTAATATTTAAGAGTTTATAAAGAGTGACTGAGAAAGTAACCATGGCTTTAGCAACTCTAGTTACTGTGCAGTTTGGCTTTCTTNCATTAAGTATGTCTTGATGGCTTACTCTTTGAAAGTTACTATATTTACAGGCATTTATAATACATCATTTTATCATTTCAACAGCCTTGTGGAGTGGCCATCTTTAATCTCCATTTTGTAGATTTGGACCCTTACACCAGAGTAGTTAAAGAATTTGATTATTGGGGCTGGAGAGATGGCTCAGTGCTTAAGAGCCCTGACTGTTCTAGAGGACCAGTGTTCAATTCCCAGCACCCACATGCCAGTTCACAACTGTTTAACTGCAGTCTTGGGAATCAGATGCATTCTCCTGACATCCCAGGGTACCAGACACACATGTGATGCACAGATACATGTGTAGTTAAAACACTCATACACATAAAAATAAATTAAAAATTTTATTGATTATGTTTATTTAGTGAGTAGAAAAAGCCTAAATATAGCAACAAAACTGTGACCTTCCCCGGTGTGTTATTAGATAGTTTAAATATTTTATTTTATTTTATTTTTTAGTTTTTTGAGACAGGGTTTCTCTGTAACAGCTCTGGCTGTTGTGGAACTCGCCTTGTAAAACTTTATTTTTTGAAACCCAGCACACTTTTATATTTCTATTTAAATAGCTTCATAATCTATGCTAGCATTTTAATATCCAATTTCTTCATTTCTTTTGAGTCTGATAAAGTGAACTACACATTAATGGAAAATCTTTTACTTTTTTTCCCAGAGGATCTGAAGAGGCAAAATGCAGTATTGCAAGCGGCACAGGATGATTTGGGTCACCTTCGGACACAGCTGTGGGAGGCTCAGGCAGAGATGGAGAATATTAAGGCAATTGCCACAGTCTCTGAGAATACTAAGCAAGAAGCTATAGATGAAGTTAAAAGGCAGTGGAGAGAAGAAGTTGCTTCACTTCAGGCTGTAATGAAAGGTAAAGAAAAGATCAGGTTTTAGACTTTTTAAGATCAAAGTCAGATGCTTGACACCATTTTCAGATGGCCTTAAGATGATTTTGTGTTCATTTGTGGCTTTATGGACTGTCACCTTCAAGATGTCAGATGAAAGGGAAGCCAGAAGTGGTGTAATGGGCACATCACCAGTGTCTTCAACAGTGACTTACAGTGAGTGTTGGAAAATGTATTAAATGAAGTTGTAGTTTACTTGTAAGATTTAAAGTAGGGTTTAAATCTGGATTTTTATTTGTATAGATTTTTAAGTATAGTGTATATTTGTATTTGAAATCTTTGTTTGATGGGTAAGAGTGTCTGTATGGCTAAAATGGACTTTATGGAATGCCAGCTTGTGATCCTTGGTCTGAAGGAAGTGTAATAGTGTGTGCTGTAGCCTCTTTCCTTTTAGCACAAATGCCTCAGTACTGCCTTCATTTTTGAGAATGATGACAAAATGAAATAAGGTGTTACTTTAACCTTTGGGATCCTGAGATTAGTTAATATTTACAAATGTGACCTAATGGCAACTGCCCTGTCCTGGGGGGGGGTCTTTGCATTTGTGTCCCATTTTTTACATAATATTCTTTGAGTGGATGCAATTAAGGGTACCTCTGTTTCTGAGTCTGTAGCTCTCACTAANGGATACTCGGGTCTCACGTAATAAGTCTGACTCTATTGGTTTACCTATACAAGAGTTCCTTTTTCTCATAGGAATCAAGTCAATCTCTAGGTAAGCTAGGGGTGGTCGTAACAGTTCTGTGACCCCACCCATATCCTGGACTTTTCTGGCTGTCTGCTTCTATATANTTACTATGTTCTTTAAAATTTCATCTTTGCTTCATGGCTGAGAAATGGTTATACCTCCTACAATCTATATTAGAAAGGTCATTTTCGTCNAGAAATCTTCATGCTGTATCTTCCTCATACTTCNTTGACCAAGTATGTGGTCACTTTAAAGGAAATCAAGGTATGTAGTTTTAAGTCTGTGCATTTAGTTTTGTGCTGTGGAGAATTAAATCCAGAGCCATTGGCANGTGAGGCAAGTTACCCCACTAAGGTATTTACTCAGCCAGAAAGTGGAGTATTTCCATTGAGTACTTGTGAATTTCCACAGAGAGTTTGGTCTTGTTAGGAATGAAGAAGGTCTAGAAATTGGGGCTGGAGAGATGGCTCAATGGTTAAGAGCACTTGTTACTTTTGTAGAGGATCTGGGCTCATTTCCTAGCACCCCCAGGGTGGCTCAAAACCATCTATAACTGCAGTTCCAGGGGCTCTGGCACCCTCTCCTGACCTGTAGGCAACAGACAGGCACATAGTAACAGTATATACATGCAGGTGACACTCAAACATATACATGAATAAAATAAATAAATACTAAAAAATAGAGTAGAATTTAGTGGGCCACAAGTTGTGCCTGTCAGATGTTTCAAGACTGTATTAAACATGAAGTTATTTTGTAAAGACTATAGAATTTGTCTCAATTTAGAATCTTAGGTTTTNGTAAAATATCCCAGAAATAATGTTTATTTCCTTACACATTCATGAAGTTATAATGAAATGTTGTATTTGTTTTGGGAGCCACAGTATAGTGTCAAAGAACATGGATTTGGGAGTGGGTCTTAGATGTAAGTTGGAAGCTCTACTTTGAACCTTCCCTAGGGTTTCTTGTCAAATAGCATATGGCAGGTCTATTATGAAGATTAATGATGATAATGATGATGAAGTAGTAAAACCCTTATTTCAACTCATAATAAGAACTAGAATTTTTTATTTCCAAAAATTTGTCTCAAGCTCTTTAGATAACTTAAAAAATTTCAGTGTACTAGATACTGCTCCATGATGCTTACACATGGAATATGTGATGTTTTATAGAGACAGTTCGTGACTATGAGCATCAGTTTCATCTGAGGCTGGAGCAGGAGCGGGCACAGTGGGCACAGTATCGAGAATCTGCAGAGCGGGAAATAGCTGACTTAAGAAGAAGGTTGTCTGAAGGTCAAGAGGAAGAAAATTTAGAAAATGAAATGAAAAAGGTATGCAGGAATACATTCACTTACAGAATTACTTGACTATAGATGCAAATTGTTTAACAGCATTGCTGTAGAACTGGAAGTTGAATGTTGTGCTTTCTTTCTGTTGAGGAGTGAGTTATGGACTAGACAGTGCTTTCCTGTTGCCCTCCAAAGTACATGGGACTGACTGCCTTACCATCTTCAGATCGCTGATGAATGTCATTTCTTCATGAGGCTCTTCTTACCTCTCTATTTAAGATTGCAGCCTACCTGCCTCTTCCCACAAGCTTCCAGGACTCTACAGATTTCTGTCCCCTGCTTTAGGGTTTTTTTTTTAACATAGCATGTTTCCTCNTAAAACAGAGTTCACCTTTTACTGTGTGTGTTTGCTGCTTTTTTCTGTTCATTTGGTAGAATGTTAACTCCATGAGGATGTAGTCTTCGTTTGTGTATACTAAGTGCATAGGATGGTATCCAGCACATAGATGCCCAATGAATTCATGTTGGATGGAGATGTTGATTGATACTGTATCTAAACATTCTAGAATACTTGTTAATTTTTTTAAGCATACCTTGGTTTCCATGTGACAAATGCTATATGTATTATGCCTGAACAATACCATACAATGCCTTAACACAGGCAACTAAATGAGAGAAACGTATTCTCATTGAGAACATTAAAAAAATACATTTATTTATTTATTTTGTGTGTGAATGTGTGTGCACATGTGCGAGACAGTAAGTGTGTAGAGGTCGGAGGAGAACGTTTGGAAGTTGGTTGTCTTCTTCCACCATGTAGATACTGGCTCAGGTCATCAGGCTCAATGGAGGAGCCCATGCTGAGCCAGCTCACTGACCCTCCTTGAGAACATTATAGCCTTTAAATCTTATTTAACGAATTTATAATGTATGTATTTTTAAGAACATAGAATAATTGAAAATTGAATTTTCTTTTAAAATGGTTAATAATAATCTTTGGCTACTAATCCTTGCTCTATTCTTTATATAAATCCTTGCTCTCTCATATATATATATATATATATATATGTGTATATGTATATATACACATATATATGTATATATATAAATGTGTGTGTATTTATCATTTCCACAATCACTATTCTTTGCTATTTTTAAAGTTTTAGTTTTAAAACTAAATTTTATTTTTATAAAATTTATTGTGTGTGTGTGTGTGTTTGTGCCCACATGTGATGCTAGAGGGGCATGTCAGGTGACTTTATTGTTCTACCTCTATACTTTTTTGAAATTTTTTATTAAAATTTTTTTCATGCCATATGTTTTGATCATATTTTTCCTCTCCCCAACTCCTCCCAGATCCTCCTCCTGCCCCTCCCCACCCAGCTTCATGTTCTCTCTCTCTTTCTCTCTCTCTCAAAAACAAAATAAAAAACCAAAATGAAAATCAAAAAGGTAATAAGACAAAAAATACCAAACCAAAACAGAAGCACACAAGAAAACGTGGAGTCTGTTTTATGTTGACCTACTCCTGGGCATGAGACCTGTCCTAAAGTGTGGTTGATATACCCAGTGACACTCCATTGGAAAAAGCGGATACCATTTTGCCAACAGGTCTCATTTGCAAATAGCATCTTGGNTAGGGTGGGATTTGTGTCCACATCTCCTTCTCCCTGCTGGGATTTTGTCTTATTTGAACTCATGTATGTCTTGTGTGTACTGACGGTCACGTCTCTGCATTCATATGTTCGTCAGCCCTGTTTTGTCTAGAAGGTGCTGTTTTCCTTAGAGTCAACCACCACATCTTCTTCCTATAATCTTCCTGCATAGTTCCCTGAGTCTTGAGGGAGGGGGGTTTGATGAAGACATCCCANTTAGTCAGCCTCAGCTCCAGAATCTCTCACTCTGCACATTGTCCACCCTTGGGTCTCTGTGTTAATAACCATGTACTGAAAGAAGAAGCTTCTTCTCTTAGGAGGGCTGAGTGATGCACTGTTCCATGGTATAGAGTATGTCGTTAGGAATCATTTTAGGGCTGTGTTCCTTTAGCAGAATAATAGTAGTAAGCTTTCCCCATGACCTATCTANTCCCAGGTTCTTAGCCACTTTAGCAGTGTCAGGTATGGGTTCTATCTTAAATGGAGTGTGCCTTAAATCCAACTGGGGTTGGGGTGGGAGGGCTGGTTGGTTACTCCCATAACATTTGTGCCACTATTGTACCAGTATATCTTGCAGACAGGTTGCTTTTTTTTTTTTTCATACATGTGTACAATATATCTTGGTTATATTTATTTCCAGCTCCTAGTTCCCATCCCTTTCCTTCATCTACTTTATTTTATTTTTCTTTCTTATTTTGAGACAGAGTCTCTACATCCCTGGCTGGTCTACATCCCTGGAACTCTATATGTAGACTAGGCTGGCTTTGAAACTCACAGAGATCAGCCTCCCAAATGCTGGGATTAAAAACATGTGCTACCACATTGGTTACCTTATTTTTTGAGACAAGGTCTTTCACTGAACCTGGAGCTCAGTAATTAGGCTAGACTGACTNGCCAGNGGACTCTCAGGATTCTCCTGCTTCTACTTCCCAGTGCTGGCATTACAGGTGCATGCAGCTACACTTGGTTTGTACATGGTTTCAGACTGAGGCCCTCATGCTTGTACAGTAGGCACTAGCTCCTAGGCCCTCCATGAATTTTGTTTATTTAATTTTTATTGTTTGTATATGTGTCTCTGTAGGGTACATGCATATGAATTCAGATGCCGTTGGAAGCCTGAGGTATCAGATCCCTTGGAGCTAGACTAGGATTACAGGTGGTGTGAGCTGCCTGACATGGGTATTGGGAATCAAACAACTTTGGGTCATCTATAAGAGCAATACATGATTTTAACCTCTGAGCCATCTCTCCAGCCCCAACTAGGTCTTTTTTTGTTTGTTTTTGATTTTTTTAAAGACAGGGTTTTTCTGTGTAACTGCCCTGGTTGTCTTGGAACTAGCTCTGTAGACCAGGCTGGCCTCAAACTCACGGAGGTTTGCTTGCCTCTGCCTCCC
>LZPO01027416.1:189874-212620 GCA_001675575.1 Neotoma lepida | reverse complement strand
CGAGACAGGGTTTCTCTGTGTAGCTTTGGCACCTTTCCTGGAACTCACTCGGTAGCCCAGGCTGGCCTCGAACTCACAGAGATCCGCCTGCCTCTGCCTCCCAAGTGCTGGGATTAAAGGCATGCGCCACCACCGCCCNGCTAGCCTCTGTGTTTTATAAATGCTTCATTTCTCCCTGGAGCCCTTAGTGATCTTCTCTTACCTGGCAAATACATCTTACTGTCTTTCAAGATTCAGCTCTAGCAATTACATCCTTTGGGTCCCCTTTGCTGGCTCCGTTAAATGAAACCAGTCTGTGCTTTTTTTCCTCCTGCAGAAGTCTGTGTGTGCTTGTAATTATGTTTGTTCCTCACTAGACAGAAAAGATATAGTCATCTTTGCTGATCGAATCATTACTGGTTTTGTTTTTTAGTTTTATGAGATAAGGTCTCGCTATGTAGCCCAACCTGGCCTTGAATCTGTGCCTCCTACCTCAGCCTCCTGATTGCTGGGATTACCGCCACCATCAGTAGTACCAGCAATTGTACATGCTTTGAATGGGAGTGTGATATCAGACTAACTTTCCTGTTTTCTGTAGTGAGATGGGATTGTTCTATGTAGTTTTCCTGTTTTGGATGATCTGGAGCAGGGTGTTACTTTTCTTTTGTTTGCCTTACTTTCATAGTGTGCTTTTTAAAAAGTAGTTTCCTGATTTTCTTACTTTGTGCTTACAGTAGTAAAATGGTGAGGTTCCCTTACACTGATTGCAGAACAAATAATCTTGTGTCTGATTTTCTATTCTCATAAAGATCTCTATCTTAACTTGTTTTGAGTGGTCGAAGAACTGTATGACTTACATATGGATTACCTGGGTAACTAAATAATGCTCTTTCTTTCTAACTTTTAGGAGGAGGATGAACAACAAAGGCTTAATAAGAGAAAAGATAACAAAAAAACAGATACTGAAGAAGAAGTAAAAATACCAGTAGTGTGTGCTTTAACTCAAGAAGAATCTTCAACACCCTTATCAAATGAAGAGGTATGGTGAATTTATGACTACAGCTACTCTGTATGCTGGGTGGGAGAGGCTGAGGTGAGAAGCTTTCTGGAGCCCAAGANTCAAAAGTATTTCAAAAAATTTTACACATAATGTCATAANTTTTAGTTTATTTCTATGTCAGTCAGTTACCTTGTATATTAGTGAGGATATCGATCATTGTGATTAAACATTATGACCAAAAGCGACTTGGAGAGGAAAGGTTTTTAGTTTACAATACTCAGGTCACACTCCATCACAGAGGGAAGTTAGAACGGAACTCAGGGCAGGGTCTGGGAGTCAGGAACTCATGCAGAGGCCATGGAAGAATGCAGCTACTGGCTTGCACCCCAGGACCACCTGTCCAGGGTTGATACAGCCCACNATGGATTGGGCTCTTGCACATCAGTTAATCCATAAAATGTTCCTTAAGCTTGCCACAGGCAAATGCTCTGGTGGAAATAGTTTTTTTAAATTGAGGGTCCCTCTTCCCAGCTTGTGTTAACTTGAAAAAAACTAACCAGGACACCTTGTTTTATGTGGAAAGTATATAGGTGAAAATGAGATAAAATGGCAACTTTGTTCTTAATTGCTCTTGCAACATTTTAACACTATTTGAAAACATACTGAAGTTTCATTCACCATTTAAAATTACTAGATACTCCTTTACTGGCAGTTCCAAAATATCATACATTAGAACAAGTCTCTAAATGAAAAGGTTTTTGTTTTATTTTGAAGCAGAATTGGGGGTTTATTGAAGATGATGATGATGATGATGATGATGATGATGATTATTATTATTTTGGTTTTTCAAGACAGAGTTTCTCTATGTAGCCCTGGCTATTCTGAAACTCACTTGGTAGCCCAGGCTGGCCTCAATCTCATAGAGNTCTGCCTGCCTCTGCCTCATGAGTACTGGGATTAAAGTCATGCACTACCACCCAGCTAAAAAGATTATTATAGAATAATACATTTAAGCCCAGAGTTAATAGAAAAGGGTCAGGGGAAAGGATAAGACACATTCAAGTGTGGGCTTTCCAAAGTCACCTGATGTCTTTTTAAAAAAAAGATTTATAATATATATGTGCGTGTGTATGTGTATATATATGGATACATATGTACATATGTATTATGTGTGTACACATGTGTATATGTATACATATATATTACATACACATATATACATATATTTAAACATGGGTGTTTTGCCTGCATGTATGTCTATGCACCATGTGCATGTAGTGCTCACAGAGGCCAAAAGAGAGCCTCAGATTCCTGGGACTGGAATTACAGATGGTTGAGACATCCCACTGGATGCTGGGAATCAAACCCACACGAAGAGCAGCCAGTGCTCTTAACTGTAGAGCCATATCTCTAGTCCCTGATGTCTATTTTTAATGTGAATTACACATATTGCTAAATACTTGCTTTTTTGGTGGGGAGATGACAGAGTCTTGGTATGTAGCTCAGACTGACCTTGCTCTCAAGGTTATTCCTTCCTCAGCTTCCTGAACATTGGGGTTGATTACAGAAGCTTGCCACTTGTTCAGCTCTAGTATTAGGGCTTAAGTTCTGAAAATAGAAGGTAAAGTTTGGGAGATTGCATTGAAGCTTCGAGGAAGAGTGCAAGTGTTGGGATCCAGTATGTCAGATCGTGCCTGTGGTCTGTCATCTCATACCTATAGTATGGTCAGGGCCTCTACATTGATTTTCCTGCCTTTGACTTCTCATACTCTATTGTACTCTCAGCATTACTGTCCAGTTCTCTTCCTTTAGTGTGGTTGCGGTCAGACCACTCTTGTATNCAAACCCACCACTGACTGCCATAACCTACACAATTGAGTAGAGATTCTTTACATATACTGTTGAAACTCACAGCCTCTGCAGAGCAGCAAGTATTTTTAACCATTGGGCCATCTTTTTAGCCCAAGAAGGATTTTCTTTAAAACAAACGAGCAAACTAGCATATTTATTTTAGTATACNGAGTGGGGTTGGGTGGGGGGCACTCAGCATGTATATGGAGGTCAGGACTGTTTTTTCCCTCCCATATTGTGGGACCTGGGAATCAAAATTAGGTCTTTGGGCTTGGCGGCGAGTGCCTTTACCTACTGACCTATCTCTCTGGGCCAGAAAGAGTCTCCTAATACCCATCCATGTTGGTCGTTCTCTTGTGCCAAACTGTCCACCTCACATGTTGCTTCCTTCATCTGGAATGCTTGTCTTCCTCTGAGTATAAAAATTCTCCTGCTCATCCTTCACAGCTCATGCTGATGCTCCTTCTTTAGTATTTGGTGCCTTTGGGATCAGAATTAAGGACCCTCCTTTCCCAGTTGAATGGCCCTTCTAGCCTTACCCCTTGTTCTTACTTCACTACAGTTAGGCCTGGCTGCTTGTGCTCCATACTTGTAAGTGTTGCTTATGCTATCTTTGTTGCTTATGATTTCATACTTAGGAGGGCCATAGCAACAGTTCAGTAGTAGAGTGCTTGCCTAACGTGTAAGGCACTAGTTTGATCTCCAGCATTGGAAAGGTTGGGGGTTCAGTCATACACACTTCCCTAACTTTCACCTCCTTTCCCAGCTGGTGAACAATTGCAGTTAAGTTGAATACATTTTCCTAACAAGTGTCTTGTTTCTGTTTAGTTGGCAGATTTACTCTGAACCATGTACAGTACAGTTCCTGGTGGCTTATATTTTCATCTTTATTGATAGCTTGACATTAGAAAAGTTTTTTGTTTTTTTTTTTTTAATTGTAACAGACACTGAAAAGTATGATGCCCTTGTTTTTGTACATTTTTTTGTTTGTTTTGGAGCACACACTAAGGACCGATTGGCAGTTCTGCTCTGGATTTTTTAAAAATATTTAAGACTCCCAGAAGAATGTCTGTATCTTTTTGTTCAGCCAGATATTATATGGCATTTGCATAATGCAGTAATCTATCTGGGAATGTTTAGAAAACAGGAAAGGAGAATTTGTGATTCATAAAGAGGTATTTCTATTATTTTTGCTTCTGTTTTTAACAGCTTTCTCATACTGTGTATATCATTTCCCAGCCTTTAAAGTATGTTTGAGACTTTGTGCTGGAGGATGCAGCTCCATGGCAGAGTGTTGACCAGCATGCGTAAGGTCCTAGGTTTAGTTCCTGGTAGTATCACCTCTCACCTCCACTGTGTGTATGTGTGTTTTCAACTTTTCAGACCTGATATTTTGCATTTTCAGTGTTGAATATAATTGTTTTATGTTCAGAACCATGATAATTTAATTTGGCTGGTAAATTAAAATTAATATGGAATGCTTTGGAGACTTAGATTTATTGCTAAGGACATTTAATATTTTTGAGCACTCCCATGCCNTCTTTATTTTGTACTTTATATGCTTTTTCGCTATGAAAGTAATAGGAAAATATTATGGAGCATTTCTGAAGTACAGGAAGGGCCATACAAATAAAAATAATTGTTTTGACTACCCAGAGAAAACTGTCTCTAATGTTTTAGCATGTATCATTCTCCTTTTTTTCTGTTTCCTTTTCCAAAGATAGCATAAATATGTTCCCATTTGTTTTGTTCNTTTGCTTTGCTTTATTTTGTTTGAGACAGACTTTATGTAGCCCAGGCTGACCTTGAGCTTCTGAGCTTTCTGCCTTTATCGTCTGTGTGTGACATCATGCCTGACTGGTACTTTGCAAACATACTCTACATAGTGACTACATGCTTATGAATGTTCCTTCTTGGTTAAATCTACTTTAAGGTTTTGGCACCCTTAAATTTTTTAATCTATTTAATAGAATTTTAATATGTAAATGTACCATAATCCCTTTGGCTATTTTCCTGCTACTTTGTTGCCAGGTTTTAATTTATGAGGTACCTGACAGCATGAAGAGGTCAGTACCTTTGGAACAACTTACTGTCACACTTTTCTGTCTTTTTTTCCTCAGGCCTAGTATGTGTTAAACAAGTGTCGTACAACTGATAGGCATCCCCAGCTCATGGTTCTCCTAGAAATGAGAGCCATGGCATGCCTTGCAGGCACAGGGAGAAACTCAAGACNGGCCAGTTTGAATAATTCTGGCAGCCTTTGGGCCATAGGAACTTGCTTTGGTTGTTTGGGATCTACCTGTTCCTGGGTGATTTGGGGCAGGGGAAATAATGACTTGGTGAAAATTGGATAAAGGAGTGACTGGGGGTATGGATTTGAGGTTTTCCAGTTTACATGTGAGGATTGTCCCCAAGCAGGCAGTAGCTAGTGCTAGGATGCATAGTCTCTGCCTATCGAATATAACATGACTAATACACCACTTACNAGATTGGTTATATTTTTTACTGCTGTAAATGTTTTTATTAAATAATGCTGTAATGCTATTATATATAATTTTCCTTGCACAAATCACTGTAATGTATCTCATTATTTAAGTCCTTAGGGAAAGAACAGATAAGTTTAAAGGCATTAACATTTTTAAGATAATGTAAAATATTATAGAATCATATATTAGAAAGACCACAGACTAGTCTTTTGTTTTTACATTTATTATTTATCTGGGTGGGAGCATATGTGTATGGCACATGTGTGGAGCTAAGAAGCCACTTGTGAAATTGTGTTCTCTACTTCTGCCATGTGGTTTCAGGTAAAGCTCAGATCATCAGGCTTAGTGGCAAGTGCCTGTAAAAGTGGGGCCGTCTTGGTGGCCCAGGAACAGTTTTCACTTCCTTAGCTGTTCGTATTTCTCAAGCTATTGCTGAGGTGATAGACTAGTGTTTTTTTAAGTGATCATCACAGCTGATCTCTCTATTCTCCACTGTCTTCATGTCACTACAATAAATGTGATCACAGTAGTTGATTTTTTTAAGTTAAGTTTATTGTATTATTTTTGTGTATATGGGTGTTTTGTCTGCATGTATGTCTGTACACCATGTGTGTGAAGTGTTGGATTCCTCTGGGACTAGAGTTTAAATATGTTTGTGAGCCAACATGTGGGTGTTGGGTGTCAAACCTGGGTCCTCTGGAAGAGCAGCCTCTGCTCCTAACTGCTGAGCCATCTCTCCAGCCCTGATGTTAGGGTTTTTTAGTTTATTTTCATTTTATAAGCTTACAGAATGGATTCTTGGTCTAGTTTTGTTTTTATTTGGGACNTTTGCCATCATTAGCTTAAATTAAATTAGGTTTGTTTTCCCAGCAGTTTGAATTTCAGATGAGTGAAAATATTTGAAAGAAATTGAGAAATTAGCAGAAAAAAATAAACTTTTTATTATACCAGACAATAGTTTTAAAACACTTGAAAATAAAAACCAATGAAATCAACTGGTATATTTTCCAGTCTCCTCTTGTTGGTCNATAAAAAGATATTTAAAACAAAAAGTAGATCTAACGTGGTAGCACAATGCCTTTAACCCTGACATTTGGAAGGCAGGGTTAGACAGATCTTTGTGAGTTCCAGGTCAGTTGAAGCTAAGTAATGAGACCCTATCTTAAAAAGTGAGAGCATGACATTATCTTAAAGAGCTGTTGGGACTGGGAAGATGCCTTAGCAGTTGAGAGCACTGGCTGCTCTTTTAGAGGACCCAGGTTCAAGTCCCAGCACCCACTGGCAGCTCACAACTATTTGCAACTCCAGCTCCAATGCCCCCCCAAAATTAAATGAATAATTAATTCGAAGAAATAGTTGTCATTTTAATCATTTTTATTTGTTTGTTTTCTGAGACAGGATTTCTTTGTGTAATAGCCCTAGCTGTCTTGGAACTCGCTTTGTAGACCAGACTAGCCTCAAACTGAAAGAGATCCTCCTGCCTCTACCTCCTGAGTGCTGGGATTAAAGGCATGCACCACCACGCCTGGCTGTCATTTTAATCTTTTTAAAAAAGATTTATTGGGGCTGAAGAGATGGCTCAGAGGTTGAAAGCACTGGCTGCTNTTCCAGAGGTCTTGAGTTCAATTCCCAGCAACCATATGGTGACTTACAACCATCTGTAATGAGATCTGGTGCCCTCTCCTGGCATGTAGGCATACATGCAGGTAGGACACTTTGTACATAATAAATAAATCTTAAAAAAAGATTTATTTTACGTGTGTGTGCTTAAATATAGCATACACACCACATGTGTGCAGGTACCTGCATAGGTCAGCAGAGAGTGTTGAATTTGCTGGAACTGGAGTTGCAAGTGGTTGTGAGCTATCATGTAGGTAATGGGAACCAAACCTGGGTCCTGTGCAAGTGTAGACAGTGGTCTTAACCACTGAGCCCCACCTCTCCAGCCCAAGAATAGTCATTTAAATTGAATATAATTTCAAAAAAAATTGCTACATTTGTTGTTCTTTAATTTTTTTGACATTTATTTAGAGTGTGTGTGTGTGTGTGTGTGTATGTGTGTGTTTGTATGCACATACCACAGCATGTATCTGGAAGTTAAAGGCCAACTTTTTGAGTTGGTTCTATCCTTCCACCATGTGGGTCCTGGGGCTTGAACTCTGAACTCAGGTTATCTGGTGGCAACAAGCACCTTTACCTGCTGAACCATGATGCTGACTCTCCTTGTTATTTATTTTTTATCTTTATTTTTTGAGACAGGGTTTCTTTGTGAGCCCTGCCTAGCCTGGAATTCAGAGATCCTCCCGCCTCTGCCTCCCAAGTGCTGGGATTAAAGGCCTGCGCCAGCACTGTCCAGCGTCTTGTTATTCTTACTCCCTCACTCTGTGATTTCGTTGTACAGTAGCACTAGTCTGCATTTGCCTCATTGATCTTTTATAGTTGATAAAAATAAATGCATAAAATGTGCATATGCAACATAGAATTAGCAATTTCAAGTGTGCAACTCCTGGCTGTTAATATGTTCAGTGTTGTGCAGTCANTGCCTCTGTCTAGTTTGAAAACATTTCTATCACCCCCAAAGAAGAGACCCTATGCCTCTTCCCCAGCCTCTTGCAGTCAGTCCGCTATGTCTCTGTGTTCTGGACATTCCCTGTAGATAGGGTCATGTGATGTTTGCTGTACTTTTGGCTCTTTCCCTGTTATGCCTTGCTTGAAACTTGGCTCCACAGTGTGATCTCCTGCTTTCCTTCCTGGCCTAGCTATACCTTCCTTTGCTCCTCCCACAAATACTGATGTTTCTTACTCATGTCCTTGACCACCTTCTATTACACTCACTGTAAGATTTGCCATTGTACCTTTAGTTACTTTTATTTTCTTGGAGACAGAGTCTCTTTACATAGCTCTGGCTGTTCTGTAACTCACTATGTAGACCAGGCTGGCTTGGAACTCAGAGGTTTGTGTACTGCTGCCTCCCAAGTGCTGGGATAAAGGTGCATTTAGTTATCTTTATACAATGGTTACTTACAATTGTCTGTCCAAAGATTTTCATGTCCATCTGTCTGGGAATGTCTGTACTTGGGTCTTTAGCAGGCACTTCACACTTAACATGCCCAATACTGAATTGCACATGATGTTTGCCAGTTCCTCATTTCTTGGCCAGATGTTTCTGGCTAGCTCTTTTAACCTGTTTCTCTTTATTTATGCATGCCTTGGGGCTTTTTTACCCTCCCCCTCCCTCCCTCTCTCTCCCTCCTTCCCTCCCCTCCTTCCTCCTCCCCTTTTCTCCCCTCTTTCTCCTTACTCTGTGTCTGCTGCCTGGCGCCTGCCTGGCTTCTGGCCTTGGGGATCTGCCTCATTCTCTCTTCTCTCCTTACCTCATTCTTCTCTCTTGAACCTAGATTTCTCCTGTTTATTCTCTCTGCCCACCAGACCCGCCTTTTCTTTTTCTGCCAAGCTATTGGCCATTCAGCTCTTTATTAGATCAATCAGGTGCCTTAGGCAGGCAAAGTGAAACAAATGCAACACATCTTTACATAATTAAACAAATGCAGCATAAACAAAAGTAACACACCTTTGCACAGTTAAAGTAATATTCCACAGCATAAACAAATGTAACACATCTTTGCCTAGTTAAATAATATTCCACAACACAGATGTCCCAGGGCATGGCGTCCACCTCTGTCTTGTATTGTTACATATAGTATTGTAAGAGCCCGTTTACTTGCTTAACCTCTCAAGAAACTGTACATATCTTAAAATTAGAAGTTATATTTTGTTTACAAATCTAACCAGTGCCTGAGTAGTACCCAACAAACAGAAGAGATTTATTTGATAAATGGTTGTTCAGTGATTATGTCAAGGCAGTAAAATGATTATTATGTGTAATGTGTGGCAAAATATATATAGTATGTGGTAGCTTTTCTCTTTTGGGGTTCAGAGAATTATCTAACTTGAAAATATATGTTTTTACATTTCAGGAGCATTTAGACAGCACCCATGGGTCAGTTCATTCCTTAGATGCAGACTTACTGTTACCATCTGGAGATCCATTCAGTAAATCGGACAATGACATGTTTAAAGATGGACTCCGGAGAGCTCAGTCTACAGACAGCTTGGGAACCTCAAGCTCATTGCAATCAAAAGCATTAGGCTATAACTACAAAGCAAAGTCTGCTGGAAACCTGGATGAGTCGGATTTTGGACCACTGGTTGGAGCAGATTCTGTGTCTGAGAACTTTGATACTGTGTCGCTTGGGTCACTGCAAATGCCAAGTGGATTTATGTTAACCAAAGATCAAGAAAGAGCAATTAAGGCAATGACACCTGAACAGGAGGAAACAGCATCCCTCCTCTCCAGCGTCACCCAGGGTATGGAGAGTGCATATGTATCTCCCAGTGGTTACCGCTTAGTGAGTGAGACTGAATGGAATCTCCTGCAGAAAGAGGTGAGTTCTTCTGACCTTGTTTCTTTTGTTCTCTTTTTGTTTTGAGACAAAGTTTCATGGAGCCCAAGCTAGCTTCCAATTTATTATATAGTGGAGATGACCTTGAAATTCAGAGGATGACTCTTGATCTCCTCCCTGTGCCTCTCCAGTGCTGGGATTATAGGTATATGCCACCACAGCTTGCTCCCTGGAATTCTGGAGGGATTAGGTAACTTCAGCATTCATTGTTGATTCAGTAGGTAGTTCCTGGAGTCAGTGCAAGCATGTGCTGCTAGCACATACCCACTCCTTGTCAAGTCTGCTTTGTCTCTTCTATATGACAGTCACAAAAAGCTGGCTAGCCAGTGGTGTTAACAAGCATCATAGAGCAGCCTGAATTTGGGCTTTGAGTTTACTGAAGCTGAGTATATGCCATGATTCACTTACTCATTTTTTCCTTTAGTTCTAAAATGCAAAAGTGGTTAAGCACTTGATTCAGAGAGTGGGTTTAAGGAGGATTGGGAAATAAGGGAGAGAAAAAAGGGCAGCTTTGATGAAGGGTAATTTTCCTTAAAGTATTTTCAAACTTAAAAGATTAGGTTTTAAGAATGTAAGTTGTGCCAGCTGGTGGTGGCACATGCCTTTAACCCCAGCACTTGGAAAGCAGAGGCAGGTGGAGCTCTGTGAGTTCAAAGCCAGCCTGGTCTACAGAGTGAGTTAGTTCCAGGACAGCCAGGGCTACACAGACAAACCCTGTCTCGAAAAAAAAAAAAAAAAATGTAAGTTGTATTTGCACACTGCTTTACAGATTTCCAAGCCTTTTCACATACCTCGTCTCTTTGAGCTTTATGATTATAATGAGGCAGTCAGGTCATAACTGTTCCCAGTTACAGATGAAGAAACTGTCTGAGAAAGATCAAGTAAAACCTGGGTTAGAATCTAGGTTTTCTGACACTAGTGCTTTCCCTTACTCAGGGTTACTTCTCTTTAAAGAATCACTCAGTGAGTAAGTGGAGGAGCCTCCTAAACCTAAACAAACTACTGTCCTTGAGCTTTGCAGGACATGCTACTTACTGGTGTTGTACCCAGTGTGTCACTGGAGCTGGTGATGGAATCAGCACTGCCTTTCTTTTCTTCTTCCCATTGGGTAGATAGCATTGAATGCATGGTGTAGCACATTTGCTTGTTTTGTGTGTTCTTCAAATGTGGTGTTTTGTGGCCCTTGGTGCTAAGTTGTGTCCCTTGCTTTCCTACCATGCTTGTACTAGAGGTTATGACTTTTGGAATCTGACTCTGTATTGTAATTTCTTCCTGTAAATCTCTGAAGTATTTACTCTGCTATTCACTGAGTAACATTGGTAAGAGTGCATTCATTCCTTGAGTATGAGACATAGCATTATTTTGTTCTGCCTGATAAGTGGTAATTTTGGTGCCCTTCAGGTACATAATGCTGGAAATAAGCTTGGTAGACGTTGTGATATGTGTTCCAATTATGAAAAACAGTTACAAGGAATTCAGATTCAGGAAGCTGAAACAAGAGACCAGGTGAGTTTCATTAGAGGCACAGAGTTGTCTTTTTTTCCCCCATCTGCTTTATGAAGTGTATCTGGTTGTGGAATAATCTATCACATACAGTGGCAGTTGATTTCCAGTGAAAGCCCAGTAGGACTCTGGATATTCATGCTTCATTAGCATGCCAGTACCATACCAGCCAACTCAGCTCTCAGATGTGCTAACAGCACCTTAGCTCCTTTCTCTGCACCCTATCACCCAAAGCTCCAACACCTAAACTTGATGCTGGCCTGATCTCACCCACAGTATACTTCATGTTTCAAAGATTAGGGAGGTAAGATTTACTGTGGTCTCTGACANGAGTAAAAGCTAGCTGGATGTCATGGTGACCAGAATTTTGACTCTTTGCTTACTGACTATTTGTTGTAAATTTGTTGACTTGATTAATGGTCACAGAAGGGCACAGAAGGTAAGCTTCTGCAGGTTTGGACTGCTGAACTTGAGGGTAAAGTTCTTTTCCTAATACAAAGTAGAATAGTACGACATTGGTAACACTTAGGAAACAATATAGAGTTTAACAAGAGTAGGCCTTGTGAAAGCATGTCAGGAAAAGACAATATTTTTCTTTGGTTGTTATAAAGATTATTTTTGGCTTTGCCATCATAATTTGAAGGTTAGAATGATGATCTCGTGTTCTCAAATGTCACTGTAGTCTTTTTTTCATTGATAGTTTACAGGTGAAATTTTCAAGCTACTTATAAAACTAAGATTATATATTGGCCTCTGATAGCCTGACGTGGAAAAGGGCTGTCTTGGATTCCTTAATTAATTTCTGTAGACTTTTATTGATGCTTCTTGTGTGCCTGGTATTTTGCCGGATCCTAGCAATTTAGATATAGCTGAAAGATGGTTTTGACCCATAAGGAACTTTCAGCTATACAAACCAAAACTAAAACCAAAATTTTAATCCAGCTGGTTCCTAGAGATGAACATCTACACTAGAGGAGGGTATGCAGCTTAGTTGTAGGCTCAGGAAAGGCAGCATTGTGTTGCTTGCTTTACAGCCTGCTTTCAAATTAGGAGAACTAGGGAAGGAGAAAGTATATTCAAGGAGGGGAAATGTACAGAGTTGTGAGAGAGAGTATGTTCCAGGACACATGGCTGATATGGGAGTTTATAAACTAGTGGGAGAAGGGGCTGCAAAGGAGGCCAGATAGACCAGTGAGGAGAAGTGATAATCAGAGGGGATTAAGTTTAAACCAGTGAGGAGAAGTGATAATCAGAGGGGATTAAGTTTAAGCCTGGCAACTTTGGAGGCATTATTGCTTTAAGTAGGAAAATTGTTGTAATTTTACTTTTATAAAATTTATAGAGTTTATGTGATTTGGAGGTCAGAGGCGGGGGTAGAGTAGACAGGGAAGCCAATTCTAGATCCTAGAGGGCCTAATAGAGAAGAGGTTTTCAAATGAGATTATGTATGTGAAAAGCTGTTGCTGACTGTAAAGCATGATGTAGTTCTTGAGGTCGTTCATTTCTTTCTGAATTGACAAATCTATGGTACTTCTCTAAAAANTTTTTTTTGGAGTTATTTATTTTTAACTTACAAAAAAGTTGTAGGCTGTGGATGTAGCACAGTCCNGCCCTTGCCTAGCATGCATGAGGCCCTGAAATTAACTCCTAGTGCCACTGTAAACAACAGTAAAAACCCAGCTGCTTCCTTCTTGTTGCCTTTTTAAANTATATAGGTGAAAAAACTGCAGGTAATGCTAAGGCAAGCTAATGACCAGCTAGAGAAGACAATGAAAGAGAAACAGGAGCTAGAGGACTTTATCAAGCAGAGCACTGAGGACTCAAGCCACCAGGTGAGTGGTGCATGAGAGATGACTAGCTTGTTAAAATTACATTTAAAACTTCAAAAAGTAGTTATTTTATTTCTTTTGCTTTGAAGATTCGGCAGTTTTATTTTCTCTTGAGATAAAAAGTGTTTACTAATCTTTCTGTGCTGTTTTTTAAAAAGGATTTACTTATATATTTTACTTATATTTAAATGTGTATGAGTGTTTTGTCTACATGTATGTATGTGTACCACTTGCATGCTGGGTTCCCTAGAAGGTCATAAGAAAGGGATCCCCTGAAATTGGAGTTAAATGGATAGTTGTGAGCCACCATGTGTGTGCTGGGAACCAAATTGAGGTCCTCTGCAAGAGCAACAAGTTTCTTAACTGCTGAGCCATCTCTCCAGCATCATGTTGTCACAGGTTTTCTTTTGAAATAATCAGTTAATGTATTTAATCCATTTCTAAGGGCTCTGAAGGATCTGATTTTCCTTTTTTGTGTTTTCTTTGTTTTCCTTGGTGCACAAGAACCTCACTAACAAGAAGTTAGGAATTGCTGGCTGCGAGTGTAGCTCAGTTGGTAGAGTGCTTGTCTAGTATTTATTAAACACTGGCTTTGATCTCTTGCGCTATTTAAACTGGGGGTGATGGTACATAGCTCTTATCTCTGTTGTACCCAGAGTCCCCCAAAGACCACCAAGAGACCAAGTCCTATGCAACAGTAGAGTCTTATGACTGTGAGTTAACCTGGGCTTCTCCATCTGACGCAGCAACAGAGCAGGAGAGACCCTGAGTAGCAAGGGGGCAGGATATTTATAGGGAGTAAGCAAGGGGGGTTTGGGGTCTACAGACTACATAGGAACAGACTCAGGATTGATGTACTTCCCATCAGGAGGTGCTGTCCTTGGTTAGCTTNCAGCTGCAAGAAAACTATTATCTCTTTCAGCAGTTGCTATGGTTACTAAATTTTTTCTTAATCATGAGCCGGCTAGCTGTAACTTTTAATTGGCTTCTTCTACTATATGGGGACATCTGGTGAGGTTTTCCTGTAACTAGAGCTAGGCCCAAGGTTGGGGCTCAAGGGCACATCGTGCTGTGCCAGGGGCATAAATCCTGTTGGATCTTTTCCATAGCCTGTCATGGCTGTAGAATAGCCAAGGCAGGGGTCCAGGCAGGGGCATGGGTTCCTCAGTCTCATCACTTGGGAGATAGGGGCAAGAAGGTTAGAAGTTCAAGGCCATCCTTAGTTACGGAATTGGAGACTAGTCTGACTGTTTGAGACCTTGTCTCAAAAACCAAAACAAGGGCTGGCAAGATGGCTCAGTGGGTAAAGGTGTTTACCACTAAGCCTGAGTTCAGTCTCTGGTTCTTCTTCCTCCTCCTCCTCCTCTTCTTCTTACTGAGACAGGATCTTTCTACATAGGCCTGCCTGTCCTGGAACTCATTATGTAGACCAGGCTGGCCTTGAACTCAGAGATCCACCTGGTTCTACCTCCAAAGGCATGCGTCACCATGCCTGGCAAAAATTGTATCTAGCTATACACTANTTATCCAAACACCAATTGAAAGACACTTAGGTGTTTCTAATTTTTGACAATGGTGAATTTTCTATGAATATTTTGTACATGTTTGTTGGTGGATACATGGACTGACTTCTCTTGAGCACAGGGAGAAATAGTGAGAGAGATTGGGAGNTTGTTTCATAGGCTTACCCCTCAGCTTTTCTAGCTATTTCTGCTGGCCATTAGTTGTTCAAGTATTTATATGTGGTTAGACATCTGTGCTTCTGTTTGCTTTTCTTTTTTAATTTTATGGTTTTTTAAAATACTTTTTATTCAGAATTTCATAAATGTATTTTCCATATTTTGTCTTTTTTTTTCTTCAAATCCATCTTCTAGTTGACTTATTTTTTCTTTAGATGTTTACTCTTCTCTGTAAAACCATCCTCTGCATTTTTAGCTTAGGTAATTGATTTTTTTCCAATTTATTATTTAACATTGGCTAGTTCTCTGATAATCCCAAATTTTGTCATTTAAGCCTTTGAATAAGTCAGTTTAGTAGCTAATAGCTCATGTATCTGGACTCATTGAAGACCTATATCTATTATTGTCTGTTTTTTTTTTTAAACTTTTTTTTTTTAAGATTTATTTTTATTATGTACACAGAAGAGGGCGCCATATCTCACTACAGATGGTTGTGAGCCACCATGTGGTTGCTGGGAATTGAACTCAGGACCTCTGGAAGAACAGTCAGTGCTCTTAACCTCTGAGCCACCTCTCCAGCCCTATTGTCTGGTTTTTTAAAAAGCCATTCCCTTGTGTATTTGTGTTAAATGCTGTATAGCCTATTAAAAATGAATAATGAACAGAGTGGGGTTAAGTGGGTAGAGTGCTTGCCTAGCATACACGAGGCTCTTGGCTCATTCCTCAGTACCACAGATGTGATAGTACATCTCTCTAATCCCAGCACTTGGGTGGTTGAGACAAGATCAAAAGTTCAAGGGCACTTCCTTATGAGAGGCAGGTAACTAGTGATACTTACAGTCCTGCATCATTTTGTGCAGTTGCAGGAACTGAGATTGTATAAAGTGTTCATTTACAAGAATGTGGTCGTTGTGAGTCTAGTTACCAGGTATTTTCTTGGTGCATCCTGGATTTCTTACTTTTGCTGTCTATCTGGTTCTCAGATGCCCTGTTCTGCTCTCTGTCACAGCTGTTTATTTTAGAATTGGTACTTTTAGAGAGCTGTTTCAAGCACTATGCCCCATACTCTGTATTAATTGTCTGATGCCTTCAAAGAGATACAGTTTTGGGGTTGGAGAGATGGCTCCAGAGGTTAAGAACACATACTACTCTTGTAGAGGACCTAAATTCAGTTTCCAGCATCCTTGTCTGGCCACTGACAGTTGCCTCTAACTCCAGCTCCGAGAGATCTGATGCTCTCTCCTGACCTTTGCCCTCGCTCACACTGTACTCACATGCACAAACCCAACTCAGACATACACNTATGCACATAGTTAGAAATACAACTAAAATCTTTTGAAAAGATATATTTTACACTTTTATACAGCCTAATTTTCAATAGTTTTGTTCACATCACTCAATCTGTCGTTATTAGAAACAAAATTCTTATTTTGTTTTTGTTGTTGTTTTGTTTTGTTTTTATTTTTTGAGACAGGGTTTCTCCATGTACCCCTGGCTGTCCTGAAACTTGCTCTATAGACCAGGCTGGCCTCGAACTCACAGGTGTGCTGTCTTCTCTCTCTCTCCTTCCTTCATTTTAAAGAAATACATTTATTTATTTGTACACACACACACACACACACACACACACACACACACACACACACACGTCATGCATGTGTATACGTATATGTATGGCCATGGCACTTTTGTGGAGATCAGAGGACAACTTGCAGGAGTCAGTTCTTTCTTCCACCATATGAGTTCTGAGGAGCAAACTCAGGTCATCAGCAGCAAGTGCCTTTATCTGCTGCGCCTTTACTCCAGCCCCAGGCTTCTAGCTTTTTAATTTTTTTTAAGCTTCTTAAAAATACATCCTTAACTAGGTCATGTGGGTTCTCATCATTCTCAGAACCAGTTACTACTGTTTGTTGATGTGAGTCAGCATGTGACTTCTTTGCTAATGCACTGAGGTACCCAGGAGTCTTGCCATAATGAAAGATGAGTGGTTCCCATGGATTTGCTGTGGAGTAATGGGATGCAGGGTTAGCTTCAGATAACCAATTTGTAACTGTGCGTTTTCGTGTATGCTCTTCTGTTCAGATATCTGCACTTGTCCTAAGAGCTCAAGCCTCCGAGGTCTTACTTGAAGAGTTACAACAGAGCTTTTCTCGAGCAAAGAGGGACGTTCAGGAACAGATGGTAAGTCAGCATTTGAAGTACATATATGCTACTTTTATTCCTGCTTTTTCTTTCTCAAAATTATCTTTAATATGACTGTTATCCTCCTCAAAGTAGCTACTGTTAGATACTCCAGGGCCTAGAGAACATTTGTAATGGCAAAATACTGTACAGACATCATTTCTTCTAAGCAGAGCTCCTCATTCTGCCTCATTTCATCTTTACTTTTTCTGACTTGAGAAACTTAAACAGAGTAAATTATGATAAACCAGTATTTAATTTTCAGTTTAAAATACAAGCTAAAACAATAGAGATAATTGTCATCTCCAGCTCACACAGCTTTTGAATACTTCTGTGGTTTTCCTGGGCAGCTTATTTATTTAGAATAACCTTCCTATTAACTTCCCAGAATTTATATATTTGCTGTAGCTCTGGAGACCTTTCAGGAGGCCATTAGATGTGAGGGATGGAAGCAGAACTTCATGAGCAGTGGTCACCAGGAACCTTTGTGGAGTAGTTCTGAGGCTTGGGTCTCCTTTCTCACTAGTCGGGCTGTGTTTATCTTATTGGACCCTGTATCTAAAGGCCTGGGTCAGATATGGCAGAGTTGTTCCAATGCTTTCACAGGGACCACAGCTCTAAATATCAGAAGGCTCCAGGTAGGATGGTCATAATTTATTTTTAATTGGCATTCATCCAGTGCCTGAATGGCAGTTCAACCAGTCCTTGGATCCTATATCTGGTGTATGGGCATCCTCAGATTTTAATTATGGATGAGAAGTTCACATTGTTTTTCTAAGTAGAGAAAACAAAATCATAATTGTTAAATTCTGGCAAAGCTTCATGGANTTGTTTCTCGCATCTTTTTCCTTCTTTTTTATCTTTTAAAGCCCATTTCCTCTGCAAATGCTATGGAAGTTGATTCCATTAAAAATAGCGTGTGTTAGGTGACATTGGAGAATTGTTGCCATTCAGGCTGAAGTTCTTTAACACTTAATTTTCTCAAAATTACCATGAATGGTTCTTANGTTATGAAAGAGGAACTCAGAGTCTTAGGCCCCTGCAGAATGGCTGTGATAGGGATTGAGCATCTTAATATTTCCCCTTTTGCATCTTGAGAAGCTTCACACTTGCAGAGAAGTTTGTGGAATCCGATTTTGAAAAAGACTGCCACTTCAGGTGAGAGCTTGCTATGTAGGCCTGACATCTGACCCACAGTGGAAGGAGAGAACCAACTCCAAATGTTGTCCTTTGACCTCCATACACATGCCATGGCATGTGTGTGTACACTGACACACACCATACACACCATAACATTGCTTAAGACTNTCACTTCAATTCAGTAGTTGCTAACATTTTGCTACATTAGTCTCTTTCCATCTCACTGTGCATGTAGGTATATTATGTGCATATTGTGTATCTGATTTGTGATGAACTATTGGGAATTAAGGTGTAGACACTATGACACTCCTAAATATTTCAGCATGTATTTCCTAGGAGTAAAGATGTCCTATGTGATTAGAATATTCTTTTTACATCCTTAAATTAACCAGTTGTCTCCAAAAATTCTTAGTTGGTTTTTGGTAATAATTATAATTTTTAACTTGCATTTTTGAACCAGGAACCAATCAGAAATCATATATTGCATTTTGTTGTCATTTTAGTCTCCTTTAAGTTAATGTAGTACTTTTAAAAATGCCGTTAACATTTTTGAATGGTTAAGAGTGGTTGTTTTACTCAGAATGCTTTAGGTTAATGTCCTGTAGAATGTATCTGATTGTTTCCTCATGCTTTAGTGGAGGTCAGACGTTTTGGCAGGAATACTGTACAGGTGGAATTCTTCAGTAGTAAAGTCCTATCACAACAGTGATGGATGCTCCATTATTAGAAATTACTTGGTGAAGTTGGAGACAAAATAGTTCCAGAACATAAGTATTGCCATTAGCATTGAACTCACTAAATAGGCTCAATATTTCTTTGTAGTTATTTCTGCCCTTAGAATACATCCATCCAGGTAAGGAGTACAGCATGGGAATTGCCTAAGAGGTATTCAAATTCAGCTTGTTCTGTGATTATGTCACTATCTGCTATCTAGGAGTCTTGATCAGGTTAAAGAATTAAAAGGCAGGGGAAAAAAAATCTTGATCTCTGCAGATTACAGCCAGAAAATTCTCAAATAGTCTTATGTTAAAAAAATATAAAGACACACATGTTCTTTCTTTTTTTCTTTTCTTTTCTTTCTCCCTTAGCCAGAAGGTAGCAGGATGCTAATATTTAGTTCTGAATTTGTTACTAGAATTAGGGTCAGAACCTGAGTCCTGGCAGCCCTAACAAGTCAAGTTTGGCCAGCCATTCTNAATAGTTCAATTAAAGACATAATTAACATTGAAATGTTTGGGCTAGGAGGATGGCTCCATTGCTAAAGTTTTTACTGTACAGTTTAGATCCATAGTACCCATCCTCAAATGTCATTTTATTTGGCCTTGTTTTTCTTTGATGTGGTTGTTACTAAATTGGATTTATGTTCCTAGCTGTGATTAGCATCTGTTTCTGTTTTAGGCGGTGCTGATGCAGTCACGTGAACAGGTTTCAGAAGAGCTGGTGAGGTTACAGAAAGACAATGACAGCCTCCAGGGAAAGCATAGCTTGCATGTATCATTACAGCTAGCAGAAGACTTCATTCTCCCAGATACTGTGGAGGTAATGTATTTGCCACATCATCAAAAACATACAAAAAGTGTACTTTTTGAAATGGTTGTAAGTTTCTTAAAACTTTATTGATAAATTTCTTATGCCCAATAGTTCCACCTTTAAAAATGTAATTCATCCTGTAGCATGGTGATAGGTAAATGTCAATTTTAAAACTTGTTTTGTCTTTATCTTGGAAATACTGTCTGAGTATGTAGTGTAGTTCCAGCCTCAAACTCAAGATTCTGCCTCCGTCTCCCCAGTGCTGGGATTGCAGATGTTTGCTGCCACACCCCGCCATTTTAGAACATTTCCATCACTGCAGAAAGAAACCTCAATCAGGGCTGGAGAGATGGCTCAGTGGTTAAGAGCATTGGCTGCTCTTCAGAGGACCTGGGTTTGATTTGTATATATGTCCAGTCTCAGGGGATCAGACAACTCTGGCCTCTGTAGGCACCACTTACGTGTGTACTGACATACGTGTAAGCAGAAATCCCATACACATTTAAAAAAAAATCAATCAAACAAACAAATATCCCTTCTTACCCTTTAGGGATTGCTTCTATTCCCTTTATCCCCAGTCTAGGGAACTAATGATCTGTCTCTGTCTGTCTTTTGTATTTGCCTTGACTTCTTTCATTTGGCATGTTTTTAGGATTCTTCCATGTTGTAGCAGATATTGACCTTTAATTACTTTTTATGGCTGAATGATAATACTGCATTGTATAGATATTTTGTTTATTCATCTGTTGGTGGATATTTAAGTCATTAGCAGTTGTAATATCCATGTACAGGATCGGGTAAGACATGTTTTCATTTCTCCTGAATATATACGTAATAGTATAGAGTTGCTGTGTCATATGAGGACTTGGATAATTTTGGTAATATGTGTGGAACTACCCAGTTGTTTTATTTCTTGAATTAGCGTATATCAATTACACAACAGTGGGTTTCATTGTGACGTTTTCGTAGGTGCATATAATATGCATTGGTCATGTTTTGTCCTATTCCATCTCTCATCTCCACTTCCACTGGTCTTTCTCTTCTTCCCAAATAGTCTTCTTTCTTTCTTCATGTCTTAAAAACAATCTAGATTCTGCATATGAGAGACAACATTCAGTATTTGTTTTCTGAGTCTAGCTTATTCTCCTTACTATGATGATCTCCATGTCCATCAGTTTTCCTTNATATCACGTAATTTTACTCTTCCTTGTGCAGACTGCCACATTTTCTTCATTTGTTGAATACCTGTGATAAAAGCTTTTTTTTTGTTTTTTCGAGACAGGGTTTCTCTGTGTAGCTTTGCCCCTTTCCTGGAACTCACTCGGTAGCCCAGGCTGGCCTCGAACTCACAGAGATCCACCTGCCTCTGCCTCCTGAGTGCTGGGATCAAAGTCATGTGCCACCACTGCCCACCTCCTGTTGCTGTAGTTTTAAGCATTGTACTTCTGCTCAGGATTGCTTTTGCCTTCAGGTCTTCAGTGCTTCCAAATACATTTTAGAATTTCTTCCTATTTCTTTCTACAGTGTATGGACTGGAACTGGAGTTACAGGCACTGTGAGCCACCAAATGTGGGTGCTGGGGACTGAGCTCAGTCCTTTACATGAGCTGTACATGTTCTTGCCTCTGAGCCATCTTCTCCAGCCCCCTTTTGGCTACTTTTGGATTAAAATCTGCTTTGTCAAATGGATGTAGTTGGGATTAAAGGTGTGTGCCACCATGTCTGGTACTTTGATTTTAAAAGATGGCTTTGCTGGATTTGTAATTTTGNTTGGAAGTTATTTGAAATATTTTAGTACACGTTCTTCTGGCCTTTATGGTTCCTGTTGAGAGGTCTGNTGTTACTNTAGTAGGTTTGTCTTTGGAAGTTGGCACTTCCCTTTTGAGGGGGGCCTGGGTTGGAGCTGTGGACTGTTGCCTTTCAGTTTCCTCATGCTTTTTCATTGTCCTGTCCCCCTTCTTGATTGGTGATATTCTTTGTCTTTCAGAATATGACCTGTCACTTGTCACCCTTCTCATCCCCCAGCTGAATGGAGGAAGGTTCTGGTTCACCATTTTACACTAGAAGAACCATTAAACTGTTGTGTTTTTCCCCCTAGAACTTGGGAGGCAGAGGCAGAGGCAGGTGGATCTTTGTGAGTTTGGGGCCAGCCAGGGTCACATAGTGAGACTGTGTCTCAAAAAATAAAACAAAAACAAAACTGTTTTCTAAGCTACGTCACTGTTTTCTCTTCCCAGTAGNAGGGCATCTGAGTGAGTCTTGCTAGCACAGGTTATTTCACTTTCAGATTATAATCATTCTAGTATCTCATTGTGGTTTTAGATTGCATTTTCCTAACTCTGGTGGCATGAAGCATCTTCTCATACACTAATGTGTGATTTCTATATCTTCCCTGGAGAAATTCTCAGATCCTTTGCTCATTTTAAAACTGGATTATTTGTCTTACTGATTTGTATGAGTTCTTCTTATGTTTTAACCAATCCATGGTTTGCAGGTATTTTCTTTCAATCTGTAGGCTGTCTTTTTTATTTTTTTTTTTTAGTGGGATTATTTGAGGTACAAAATTTTTTAACATTTTGATGAAGTCCAAGTTTATATATTTTTTTCTTCTGTTGCTTGTGCTTTTGGTGTTGGACTCCACTGGCCAAGCTCAAAGTCTATGCTTCTGTCATGGAGGACCAGATGTAGAACAAGCCATATGATTAAGTTCACCAAGTTGGTTCTTGTGGTACTTGCTTTTGGGTAGAATTTAAAGTTATGTCATACTCACCATCTTTCTGTCTGTAAACATGGTATTTTTTTTGCCACTTGTATTCTTCTGTGGTAGGGAAATTACTTTCTTAACTTTATTCAAGCATTATGATTNTATTTCTAAATCTTTGAACATTTGAAAAAAACTTTTTTATTAGTCTTACAACCCTCAAACTCAGTGTTGCCTAGGTAAAGATAAGATTTCTTAGAACAATTTTCAAAACAAAATAAGAGAATCTTATTTTCGAAGTCTTTTTCTCTCCCCTCCCCCAAGGTTTCTCTATGTAACAGCCCTAGTTGTCCTGGAACTTGCTTTGTAGACCAGGCTGGCCTCAAACTCACAGAGATCCTCCTG